>PVHP010003330.1:5585-67143 GCA_004024765.1 Zapus hudsonius
CTTTTTTAAAAAATATTTTATTTATTAATTTTCAAGCAGAGAGAGAGAGAGAGAGAGAGAGAGAGAGAGAGAGAGAGAGCGCACGAGAGCACCAGGGCCACCACCTTGTGAGTCTGGCTTATGTGGGTCCTGGGGAATTGAACCCGGGGCCTTAGGCACTGGAGGCAAGTGCCTTAACCGCTGAGCCATCTCTCCAGCCCATGTTTCTTTACTCTTGATTTCTGTGTATATCAGGTAAATGGTTTGCAAATATTTTTTTTCCAATTCTGTTGATTGGCCTTTCCCTTTTTGCCTTTCATATTTTTTTATTATCCATAATTAGGTACACTTAATAAGGGAATAATGTGTTGATGTCTCCAGTTCCCCTATTTCCCTCTTCCTTGTCCCCGGTCAGTTGGATATCCTCCTCCGTGGGCAGTCTGGATCAGTCCATGGGGTAGGGGGTTGTGAATAGCCTAGGAGTCAACCCAGTTCCAACCCCCTTTGAATGTTGTAACTGAGGTGGGCAATGTCTCTGGATATTCTCGCCCACTATATCTCTCACAATCTTTTTGCCCCCTCTTCCGCTCAGTTCCCTGAGTCATGGTGGGTGAGTATTAAGGCTGCTTTGTTGTTTAGGCCTTAGGGGCCTCTGTGCTTCTGCTTGAGGTTGTGTTTAAAATTGTTGGTATCTGTTTCACTGGTTCATCCTGGGATGATCAATTGGCTGTGGTTATAGGTCTCTTGCCCCATCACTGCCTGTGGGGTTCCATGTGGATCCTCCATGGTAGGTCTGGGGTGGCGCATCTCTTGCCAGGAAGACAGCTATCAGCCTGTGGCTCAATGGTAGGGTTGGAAGAGCCACAGCTCTCGGTGCCTTCCGAAAAATACAAACAGAATCTCCATCAGAGAGTGAGATCAATATAGGTTAATTGAGGTACACTTTCCTGAGTTGGCTAGATTCTATTGTTGGTAGCTTTTGTAAATCACTTGTAAAGTGAGTTTCTCTTTGGTGTCCTAAAATATTGGTTCCCTATGTAATTTACCCTGAAATCCCAGTTCCAGTCACAGACTCCCCTTCACTGAGTGGATTTCTTGGCCAAATTGTCAGCTGTTGATTGCCTCCCCCAGGTTTTGGTGCCTCCATTGCACAAGTGCTCCCTTCATGGTTCACTGTTCTCTCCCAGTAGGCAGTGCTGAGCCTACTCATGGTGGCCGACTGCGTTTCATGTCAGTGGTCTCTGTTTATTCCAGCTATTGTTGACCAGTTTCCCCTGGCAGCTTATGCAGGGCCTTCCAGCTCTGCACTAACTACCATCTAGGGACTAGTTACCATTCTGGACCTCGTAGGGTCTCTCGGTGCTGATAGATGACTTTCTGTGGTTCTTCAGCAACAGGATCTCGCCTTAGGCTTGGGGGTTGGTAATCAAGAGCTTTGACAGAGTCCTGTCGTGTATTGGGGACCTCATGGGTCCCTTTGGTCAACATCTCAGTGAAGGAAGGATTCCGTGGCTGGAACCAGGAGCTGCTAGACTACTCGGTTTTTCACAAACTTAGACACTCTCCCCTTCCATTCTTGGCCCCGCTTGCCAGATGATGCCCACTCCATGCTCATTAGTGACCATTGTGCATAAGAGGATTTTATAATTTTGGACCAGTTTTGGTTCAACTTCATGTTTAAGACATCCCCCCCCCCCCCACGTCTTACTTCTCTTTCCCAAACTCTCGATTCTGGTTGGTTTGCTTAGTGTTTACTGTTATTCTGGTTAGGAACCACCTATGAGGGATAATATGCGGCGTTCGACTCTTCTTTTGAGAGTTCACTTAGTAAGATCTGCTCAAAGTCAGACAATTTTTTCCTAAATTTCGATAGTCATTTTTCCTTTCAGCTGAGTAGAATTCCATCGTGTAAATATACCACAGTTTTGCTGTCCATTCCTCCATGAATGGGCATTTGGGTTGATTCCAGTTCTTGGGTATTATGAATTGAGCTGCTATAAATATAGTTGTACAAATGTTTCCGCATCGAGATGTGACATCTTGAGGGTAGATGCCTAGTAGAGGAATAGCTGGGTTCATTGGTAGTTCTATGTCCATACTGTCTAGGAGTCTCCACACTGACTGCTTTCCATAGCTGTTAAACAAGTTAGCAATCCCACCAGCAGTGAATGAGGGTTCCTTTTTCTCCGCATCCTCGCCAGCAACGATTGTTGTTGGTTTTCTTTATGATTGCCATTCTGACTGGGGTAAGGTGGTATCTCATTGTGGTTTTGATTTGCATTTCCCTGATGCTTAAGGATGCTGAGCACTTTCTTAGATGAGACAAGGCCATTTGTGTTTCCTCCTCTGTGAATTCACTCTGTTGAGATCGGTGCCCCATTTTGTGAGGGGGGCAGTTTGAGATTTTATTATGTATTTTTTGAGTTCTCTGTAAGATCTGGAACTTAGGCCTTTGTCTGAGTTATAGCTGGTAAAAATCGTCTCCCAGTTTGATGGGGGTCTATTGGCTCTGAGTATGATTTGTTTGTCTGTACAGAAGAAGTTTTTGAGCCTGATCAGGTCCCATTGGTTAAATGATGCCCTTTCTTGATAGTATTTTGTTTTGTTTTGTTTTGTTTTTTCGAGGTAGGGTCTCACTCTAGCCCAGGCTGACCTGCAATTCACTATGTAGTCTCAGAGTGGCCTTGAACTCATGGTGATCCTCCTACCTCTGCCTCCCAAGTGCTGGGATTAAAGGCATGCGCCACCACGCCCAGCTTGATAGTATTTTTGGAAACACAAAGTTCTTATTTTACAGGGGTTGAGGAGATGGTTCAGAAGTTAAAGGTACTTGCTTGCAAACATGCTGGCCCAAGTTCAATTCCTCAGCACCTGTATAAAGCTGGTTACAAAGTGGCACAAACATCTGTGGTCCCAGTGTGCCTACTTCAGTGGGAGGCAGAGAGGAAAATCTAGAAACTTATGGGCTAACTAGACTGGCATACATGAAGTGGCAAAACAAGAGACCCTGTCTCATAAAGAAGATAGAAGACAAACACCCTGTACCCTCATGGTGCATACATACACACATCGTGCACATTGACACATCCACCCCCCCCCACACACAAAATAAAAATACAATTTAAAATAGTTCTTTTTTTTTTTTTTTTTTTTTTTTTTTGAGGCAGGGTCTTACCATAGCCCAGTCTGAACTGGAACCCATTCTGTAGCTCAAGCTGGTCTTGAACTCTTCCTGTCTTGGCCTCCCAATTGCTGGGATTCCTTTGTTTTTGTGACAGTGTCATACTTAGGATATCACTGCCTAATACAATCATACACATATTTACCTCCATGGTTTTATTTTTCTAAATGTTTTATGGTTTGAACTTTTTTTTTAATCTTCCTTTATTTATTCATTTTCAAGCAGAGACACAGAGAGAGAGAGAGAGAGAGAGAGAGAGAGAGAGAGAGAGAGAGAGAGAGAGAGAGAGAGAACGCACCAGGGCCACCACCTTGTGGGTCTGGCCCCTATGGGTCCTGGGGAATTGAACCCGGGGTCCTAGGCACTAGAGGCAAGTGCCCCAACCGCCGAGCAATCTCTCCAGCCCTGGTTTGAGCTTTTAACTGTGGGTCTTTGTCCTATCTTGAGTTTTCATATGTAGTGTACTCTGCAAGGGGAGGTGTCCAAGTTTTTTGTTTTTAGTTGATCATTTGGTGGTGGTGGGGGAGTGTACTTGTGTGTGAGTGTGGGACAGATAGGTTCCATAGCATATATGTGGATGCCAGTGAACAACTTTGGTAATGGGAGGCAGAAGCAGAAGAATATTCTGGAAGCTCAAGGTGATCCCAGCAAAGAATAGCAGAACAAGAAGCCAGAGCAAGAAACTCTGCTTCAAATGAGGTGACAGACCAACATGAAGTTGTCTTCTGATTGCCGCACGTGCTCAGTGGCAAGCACACATTTTCACTCACATGAACCTGTGAATTCACACATACATACAAATGCTTTTTTTTAATAAAGGAAAGATGGGGCTGGAGAGATGGCTCATCGGTTAAGGCACTTGCCTCCAGTGCCTAAGGCCCTGGGTTCAATTCCCCAGGACCCATAAGGGCCAGACCCACAAGGTGGTGGCCCTGGTGCATTCTCTCTCTCTCTCTCTCTCTCTCTCTCTCTCTCTCTCTCTCTCTCTCTGTTTGAAAATAAATAAAAATTAAAAATATAAAGGAAAGATGTTTCAAGGAAAATCCTGGAGCCCATTTTAAAAAGATTGACTCCTAGTACTTAAAGAAAAATTAAGCCGGGTGTGGTGGCACACGCCTTTAATCCCAGCACCACCATGCCTGGCTCTCACGTATTTTCAATTTCGAAAATTGAAAACAGAATTTTCCTTTCATTTATTTGTCAACAAATACTAAGAATGATTATTTTAGTACTCTTGGTATTGGGCCTTCTGATCACAAGAGCTCTGATTATATATCTGTTTAAGATCTAGTTCTAGCCAGGCATGGTGGCGCACGCCTTAATTCCAGCACTCGGGAGGTAGAGGCAGGAGGATCACTGTGAGTTCAAGGCCACCCTGAGACTACATAGTGAATTCCAGGTCAGCCTGGACTAGAGCATGACCCTACTTTGAAAAACAAAAACAAAGAAAAACAATTATTTGCAAGTGGACTCTACTTACCTGTTTCTCTCCATCTCTCTCTCTCTCTTTCTCTTTCTCTTTCTCTCTCTTTCTCTCTCTCTCTCTCTCTCTCTCTCTCTCCCTTCTCCCAAATAAAAGTATTTCTTTGCAAGCAGAGCGAGAGAGAGAATTAAAGAGAGGATATGGACAAGCCAGAGCCTCTTGCAACTGCAAACAAAACAAACTCTAGATGCATGCATCACTTTGTGCATCTGGCTTTATGTGAGTACTGGGGAATCAAATCCCAAGCTATCAGGCTTTGCAAGCAAGTGCCTTTAATTGCTGGGCCATCTCTGTAGCCCACTTTAAAAATAAATTTTTGTTTTTGTTTTTATTTTTGTTTTTCAAGATAGGGTCTCGCTCTAACCTAAGCTGACTCACTTTGTAGTCCCAGGCTGGTCTCAAACTCACAGCAATCCTTCCTCTGACTCCCAGGTGCTTGGATTAAAGGCATGTGCCACCATGCTTGGCCTTTAAAAAAATCTATTTATTTATTATTCATTGATTTATTTATTTGCAAGTAGAGAGAGAGGGAGAGACAGACTGACACAAAGAGAGCCTTCTTTAAAAAATTAAATATATGGGCTGGAGAGATGGCTCAGCTGTTAAGGTACTTGCCTCCAGTGCCTAAGGCCCCTGGTTCAATTCCCCAGGACCTACATATGCTGGACCCACAAGGTGGTGGCCCTGGTGCGCATTCTCTCTCTCTCTCTCTCTCTCTCTCTCTCTCTCTCTCTCTCTCTCTCTCTCTCTCTCTGCTTGAAAATGAATAAATAAAATATTTTTAAAAAATTAAATATAAGTCATGACTATTTTGTTACTCCTTAATGCTATATCCATGAATAAAAATTTGAAGTGTTTACTACATTCTGATGTTATTTCTTAAGTCTTTGTCTTTAAAGTTTCATTATTCCACAAAGAATTCATTTCTGTCAGAGTTGTATTTCATTGAATTGCTTTCACTTTAAAGCCTTTCAATTTTTTAAATTCTGCAATCATAATGCATTTGTCTTGGGTTAAAAATCATTTGACCATTTGTAGAAGTTATTTCTGTGCATGCATATAGATAGTTGTATATGAGCAGTTAACATGACTTTCTTTTTCTGCTTTGTATAGTGACAGAAATGTTGGTAAATGTCCTGAGTATTTGCTCTGATGATGAACTAATGACTGAAGGTGAAGACCAGTTTGATGGTATGATTACTAATTTTACTCTTTTTATTATGAGATGGTATTTCTTTTAGCAACTGAGCCTCACTATACACTGTTTTGCAAAAAATAAGTTATTACTTTAAGATGGATCTGCTATTTGAGAAGTGACAAGTCACCTTTTTGTAGATATTGTTTAAAATTTGAGAATAACTTTAGGTATTTTTATAATGGTTTGGGGAAGAAGATGAATTTTGGGAAAGGAGAAATGTGGGAGAAAGAACAGAAGGACAGGAAAACTGAATGTTGTTAGAAGGATGTGGTTCTTCCTGACTATGGACATTGCCTTTGGTGAGAGGATTTAATACAGTTTTCTTGTTGCATCAGAAACACCAAGCTCCTAGTTTTGCTTTTGCTCTTTCCAGATTGTTCTTCACTATAGTGTGGTTGTGTTCTGTAGAATATAGAAACTAGGTTATACGTGGTGGTTAGTTCTTAGGTAATCCAACAAGCCTGTGTATCTAAATTTATCTAAGACAAGGTTTGTATAGCCCAGGATGACATTGAATTTATGATTTTTTTTTTCTTTAGGTGGGAGGTCTTTCTATGTTGCCCTGGCTAGCTTCAAAATCCTGGGCTTAAAATACCATTAAAAATTCTTTTTGTTTTTATGTTTTGAAATTTTTATTAAAAATATTTAATGGGCTGGAGAGTTGGCTCAGAGGTTAAGGCACTTGCCTCCAGTGCCTAAGGCCCCGGGTTCAATTCCCCAGGTCCCATATATGCCAGACCCACAAGGTGGTGGCCCTGGTGCTCGCTCTCGCTCTCTCTCTCTCATCTCTCTGCTTAATAAAAAAAATATAAAAAAAAATTTAAAAGCCATGCATGGTAGTACATGCCTGCAATCCCAGCACTTGGAAGGCAGAGGTAAGAGGATTGATATGAGTTCAAGGCCAGCTTGGGACTACAGAGTGAGTCCCAGGTCAGTCTAGGCTAGAGTGAGACCCTGTCAAAAATAAATAAAAAATAAAAAAAATTTAAAGATGGAGCTGGAGCCATGACTCAGCGGTTAAAGGCACTTGCTTGCAATGTCTGACAGCCTGGGCATTTGATTCCCCAGTACCCACATAAAGCCAGATGCACAAAGTGGTACATATATCTAGAGTTCACTTGCTGTGGCAAGAGGCCCTGATGTGCCCATTCTCTCAATATCTCTCCCCTTATCTCTTTGGTTTTTCAAGGTAGGGTCTTGCTCTAGCCCAGGCTGACCTGGAATTCTCTATGTAGTCTCAGGGTGGCCTTGAACTCAAGGCAATCCTCTTACCTCTGCCTCCTGAGTGCTGGGATTAAAGGCTACCACACCCGGCTAGTTTTGGATTTTTTTTGTCTGTGTGTATTGAGGACTGAACCCAGGGCCTTGTGCTTGTTAGGCAAGTACTCATTCACTGAGCTAAATCCCCAACCCCTCTTGGATTTTTTTATCTAGTTTTTTTTTTTTTTTTTTTTTTTTTTGCTATGAGCAAAAAAAAAACCCCTCAAGTTTTAGTTTAGTTTTTAGGGTTTTTAATTTTTTTTTTTTTTAAGATGGAGGTCTTTTTATGTTGCCCTGACTACCTTCAAAATCCTAGGCTTAAAATATCTTCCTCCCTTGCCTGGTAAGGTGGCACATGCCTTTAATCCCAGCTCTTGAGAGGCAGAGGTAGGAGGATCGCCATGAGTTCAAGGCCACCCTGAGACTACATAGTGAATTCCAGGTCAGCCTGGGTTAGAGTGAGACCCTACCACGAAAAACAAAAAAAAAAAAAAAAAAAAAAAATATCCTCCTCCCTTGGCCTCCCAAGTAGCTTGAACTATGGGTGTACAACACTACACCCAGCAATAGCTTTGTATTTTCAGGTATATTATATGCCATAATTTTCAGGAAATCTCTTGCTCTTTGACAATTATATTATCCTTATTAAGAATTGTGTACAATAAGCTGGGAGGGGTGGCACACTTCTTTAATCTCAGCACTGGGGAGGCAGGGGTAGGAGGATTGAGTTCAAGGACACCCTCTCTGAGACTAAATAGTGAATTACAGGTCAGCCTGGGCTAGAGGAGACCTTACCTCCAACCCCCCCCCCAAAAAAAAAGGCATACAATAAACATGCTTGTATAATAGCTTTTTTAAAAAAAATATTTTATTTATTCATTTTCAAGCAGAGAGATACAGAGAGAGAGAAAGTGAGAGAGAACACCAGAGCCACCACCTTGTGGGTCTGGCTTATGTGGGTCCTGGGGAATTGAACCCGGGGCCTTAGGCACTGGAGGCAAGTGCCTTAACCTCTGAGCCATCCCTCCAGCCCTGTATAATAGCTTTTATCTTCCTTCTTGGTATAAATTTCTTGATGATGAAAGACTTCAGCATCATTATTATGAATTGCCAGCAGAATTGGAGCCAGTAGGAAGAGTCTCCAGTAATAATCCACAGGTTGTTTTTCTTTAAGCTTACCTCATTAAATTTTGGTCATGTTTACTTATTTCCCTTGGTGGCTTTATAATAGTAAATTGGATTGGTTAAAATCATTTTTTTTATTTCTAGTGCTACCATGAAGAAAATTAATGTAATTATGTAAATTATTTTAATTGCTCATGGAATAAAAACTATGTAGAAATTTCTTTACCTGAAGATGTTTGATATATATATAATATATATATATATATATTTTTTTTTTGTTTGTTTGTTTTTCAAGGTAGGGTCTCACTCTAGCCCAGGCTGACCTGGAATTCACTATGTACAGGATGGCCTTCGAACTCATGGTGATCCTCCTACCTCTGCCTCCCAAGTGCTGGGATTAAAGGCATGCGCCACCACGCCTGGTTTAAGTTTTTACTTCTTCCTTTTAAATTGCCGGGCCGGTTTGATTTTTTTTTTTTTTTTTTTTTTTGTATCCCCTTGTCTTATACTTCTGTGATAGATTTATGTCACCATACCTGGTTTATTTGAGTCTAAATCCATTTGGTGAAAATACAAATGAATTGTATAAGCTTTGATTTTTGCCCATTTATTGGTGGTAGGCAGGGATAATACTTTTGTTAGTAACTTTAAAAGTATATTTATATCAGTTTTTTTGGTTTAAATAATAAGCATGCTGTTTTGTTTTGTTTTGAGGCATGGTCTTATTCTAGCCCAGGCTGACCTGGAACTCACACTGTAGCCCAAGTTGGCCTTGAACCCACTGCAGCCCTCCTTCCTTGGCCTCCTGAGTTCTAGGATTATAGGTGTGGTCTACCATGCCTGTTTTCTTTTTATTTTAAAGCTTGCACAGATGTTTTTAGTTTTAAATATTTAATCATATTTTTTCTTAAAAATTTTAAGTACTTTTATTTCTTTTCCCTGTTATGCTATCACTGTTTCCTCTCAGCGTAGATGTAGGTTCAGATTCCAGTGTCTTATAAATGGTTGTGTAGCTTCAGGTGAAATACTTAACCTTTCTGATTCTAATTTTCCCTCATCTTCAGCCTGAGGTTTATAATAACTGTTTCATAATGTTGATACTAATATAATCAATATTGAGATGATTGACATAATCTTTGGCATATAGCCTATTATTTTTTTCATGTAAAGTTTTCTGGTAATTTGTCACATTTTGTGAAATATTTAATGGACATTTCAGTTGATATTAACTGCATGTGAACTAGGGATTTTTAAGAATAATATTCAGTTTTCCAAACTAAGATATCTTGATTTAACTCATTTTCTATAAATTACTTCATTAAATACATAACTATTCTATTTAGAATTATTATTTTTTTAAATCTCTTAAGTTAATGTTTAGTATATTTTACTCCTATTAATATTACAACTGGTATTTCTTAACATTATATAAGGTCATAATTATAGTTTGTGGTTTTATCTAATATCAAGTAAGATTAGTAAGTTATTTCACATGGTAATTTTTAACTTGTTTTCCATAATTTCTTAAGATAAATCAGTTGCATAAACCTGACATTGTTATTTTCTAATGTCTGTATTTTAATTCTTAATATGTTATCAGTATTGCCATTAGTGTATTAAGTAGGAGTGGTAGTAGGTAATGCCTTTGTCCTTTTCCTATTAAAAAAAGGAATTTAAATGTCCTAGTTATCTGTATGACTTTGTTTAGGTACCTATGATTTATATATACAATACAGATAATCAATTTTTAAGATTTAAAAAGTGGTAAATATGAAGCTTTTAATATATTCTTTTTTTTATTAAACCAGGGGAAAGAACACATAATTCGTCAATTGCTTAAAGCATAGGACCATTAAAATCCTACAGTTCCTTTAATGAGGTTTTATTTGTCTTAATGTTTTTCTTATCAATAAGCTAGATTATGCTAGTTTATTCATTTTCAATATCATTCTTTCATTTCAAGTATAAGTTGAATTTTATCATTAAAGAGGCAGTATCATTAGCAATAATGATTTAGGGACAATCTTTTCCAGACCACTAGCTGTGCCATCTTGGAAAAGTTGCTCAACTTCTTAGGATCTTTTCATTTACCAATTGAGGGAATAGAGAAGATGAGAATTTTTTACCAACATCACCCTTTTTTTCACCCCATTAGGAGCAAGAACGCTAAGATTTTAAAAAAAATATACGAGCCTGGGAATTTACATAGAGAAATGGGAATGATTTGGGCCAGAATGACCATTGAGAGGCTCAAGGAAAGTAGAAGACATGAAGCTAGATACTAAAGTTTAGGATGGGATACATTAAAGAACTACCAGAATGAAATCACCTCTCATTCATGCTTCCTAATTTCATTTCCTTTACTCCTCTCTTCTTTCCTTTCAACTTCCTTTTTCATGCACTTTAATGAGGCCATCTTAGACTGAGTCTGAGAAAAAAAAATCTGACTTTAGAAAAATCTCCATGGAAGGACGTTGTTGTGGAGGTGGAGTAAGGGTTTAGTGTTTCTGTAGAGAAAAGGAGAGAGCAGGATTAGATTTCCCAGTGGTAGGAAATAGAGAAGTTTTTGTATAGTAAAATCTTGAGATTTTCTAAAGTAAGATTTTTTAATTCTTAATTGATGATTCTTGGATACTCAGTTGTTTAATATATATGTGGGGTCATTTTGTCCAAACAAACTTGCATAATAATTTCTTGTAAAAATACACATAACATCCTTTTTAGAGGTTTTACTCATAGAAGAATTTTTCTTTCAGATACTTTCGTATTCATTTTGGTAAAGGAAATACATAATCTATAGTATTAACTATATTAAACTTTGCATTTCCTATAATGCAACCATGTATCTTTGCATTAAAATGAAAGATATGGAAAGCTCAAATGAAACCATCTCTGCTTCCTACTTGTAAAACTATTACTTGATTTGAAGCAATCTACTATTTTGTAAAAAGATGTCCCTTAAACTCCCAGATTGGAATTGGAAGAGAAAGCACATTGTTGCTTCTGAGTCCATGCAGACATTCTACAATTCATATTCAAGAAATCAAGTATTCTTGGAGGGAGTATGGGAGGCTTATTTTTTCCTTTATTGGGAGTTGGCAAGGTTTTCACTGAGGTAGTACATAAGTTTACCTACTTTTTTTTTGTATATACTGCAGATTTTGCATATGTTGGTGTCCTTGAAGAATCACATGAGTTTGTATGTTATTTGTGTCATTACCTTTTACTTGAAATACTTTCATAGGTAACACATTGCCTTAAGGGTATGAATATAAATGTGTGATTGTTGTTAGCAGTCTATTATCAGTCTTATGTGTTTTCACGTGTTTTTTTCTGTCCCTAATTATGTCTACTTTCATCAAAAATTACAATCATTCTTTCCATAATTTCTTTCTGCACATATCTTTTAATAAATCTCTAGCGCTCGACCCAGTGGCATCCCTCTTTTATTCACCAAATTCTGCAGTACATTTTCAAATTTTCAAATATAAGGGCCTTCATTTTTCTCCCTTTCTTTCTACATTCATTCTTCTGTACCACTGCCAAGTTAAATCTCTATCTTTTTATTTGTCTCAACCACCTCTTCTCCATCATTCACTTCCTTTTTTCTGGACTCTCCATCTGAAGAACGGCTCATATATGGCAATAAAAAAGGTACAGACCAGACAGAGTAACATTGTTTTGAAATATGACTTCATAAGTTTTCCTCATGTCATGTAAGTTAGCAATTCATTGAGTAATATTTTACAGCCCTTTTGGGCCTTGTAAAAATTTAGTTTAACTTTTATCTGAGTTAGTATTTGATGTTTTTAGAAGTCATATTCCAAGATATCTGTCTTTCTGTGCATGGAAATATTTTCCCCTCTTTTCATTCCTCTTGTTTTAAATTTTCATTCCTTTGCTTATTTGTAATGTTTTGTACTTTTCCCTGCATGATTAGGGGTGTTTGATTGTCTGTCTTATTCCCCAAAGTACTTTCACAGTGGACATTTTCTTTAGTATGATGCATGATGTGTTTGTAGACTGATTTTAAATTCTGATTTGTATGGTGTTTTTATATTGTGATTTCTTTATTTACATTAAGTATGGTTTACATATCATATATTTTCACAAATATATAAATTAAGGGTGAAAATATAAATCTTGTTATAGCTATCCTTTGCAACCTGCTACTGCTCACTCCAAGTTTGGCTATTTAAAAATTTCTGCCAATTTTTAAATAAAATAGCTATATTCATTAGAAAACTATTTGTATACTTGGACACGTCACAATAATATGGTGGGTTTGTATTCTTGTTGTCTGTAAAATAATGAGAGTGAACTTCACACTATCCCTAGTATCTCTGCACATTTTGATATTCTATGATTCTTAGCTTTTTAGTTAAAAAAATTGATATGCGAAAAAAACTTCCTTAGTACCATGACCCATATTGTTTTAGACGTGGAGCTTTAGTGCTCTCACTATTCCCTTCAGAGCATAATAAACTGGTTAACTAGACAAATCTAGAAATAATACCCGTTGTTTTTATTCTTGAAATTGGACTTTTTAAAATCTATTTCCTTTTAGTTAGATCCAGTTATTGTATTCGTTTTTAATTGTATGCACTTGTAGTCTGCTTGAATTTTAGATAAATGTTCTAGCCTAGAAGACTGATTGTTTAGACCTCTGATACCTAAGGTCCCTTTTGCTCTAGTGTCTTCAGTCTTTGCTTAACCTTCTCCTCAACCTTGGTGCTTCCATATGTGTTTAGGAACCACACTTAGGTCTTGAGTGATTCTAGTTGCTATATATGAGATAACAGGACTGAGTTTGTTCTTTCTGGAGAACAAGGGAAGGAAGATTTACCCTAAGTCTTTGTTCAGCCAAAAGTCCAGTTATTGTGGTATGTTCTGTATCAGTGACAGTGCAGCTAACCTCTAGAAGTGGTAGTGGTCCTTAAGTGAAGTGGTAGTGGTCCTTCAGCTGGGTTTTTCAGGGAGTCTTCTCATTACTTATGTCATATTCATCTACAGTTACAAGAGCTTATATATACTTGCATGACTTTAGAAGACTAGTTCATGAGGTAATGTACATTATTGCTGAAATGCTGATATAGTCCTTAATTTTAATAACCTTTACAATCATCATCATACTTTGTACCACTATTTTTAGATTAAGTTAGAGAAAGGAAGTTTATTATTTAATACTGTAATGAAGTATTTCCAGCCTGCATGTTAAAAAAGGCATTTGTGATAGTCAATGTCTCTTAAACTGCATGTAATAGGCATTTATGAAAGTTAGACACTATAGGATTATTAGTAGTTTTTGTCCTCTGGTGTGTAATCCAAGTTGGGCTCTCTTCCCCATTTCCCATTATTCCTCTCTTGATAGTTAGTGGTTTGAGATTAAATGTAGTTTTGTAAATTACTTTTTATCTAGATCTTTGTCAGGCCCTTGTATTTGACCACTGCTGAGCTCATCATTGAGACAGCAAGAAACATTTTGGCATCTAGTCTCTATGTGAGCTGGTGGCAGGAGATACAGTATTGGTTCAGATACTGAGCCTGAAACAGACTAATAGAATAATGCATGAATGTCCTAAACTTGAGCCTTTCTTTCTATTTGTTCCATCGAAAGTAGGTTCAGCTGCAGCCCGAAAAGAAATCATAAGAAACAAAATCCGAGCAATTGGAAAGATGGCAAGGGTCTTCTCTGTTCTCAGGTAATGACCCGTATTCTTGATTGTTTTATAGAAACTATTTTGATTACACTTTATGAGCTTTTCTCCTTGACATTTAAAAACAACATGGTATGCTTCAAAGAAATTAGTTGTACATTTATGTTCTGAAGAAGGGAATACAAGTCCCTTTGGAATTTTTGTTTGTTTGTTTTGTTGTTGTTTTTCCTTGCTTTTGCTTTGCTTTGGGTGTTTTCTTTTGTTACATTGGGATTAAATCCAAGGCCTTACACATATAAAACAATGTATTCCACCTCTGAATTTATGGTTTTTTTTTTTTTTTTGTCTTGGGGGGGGTTCAAGGTAGGGTCTCACTCTAGCCCAGGCTGACCTGCAATTCACTATGTAGTCTCAGGGTGGCCTTGAACTCATGGTGATCCTCCTACCTCTGCCTCCCCAGTGCTGGAATTAAAGACGTGCGCCACCACACCCAGTTGAATGGTTTTTTGACCTTTGGTATATCTTGTTCTTATGTGATAAAAGCAATAAATATAAACCTTGAAAATTAGGTGAGAATAAGGAGAGGACACTTTGAGTATTCCTGATGTGTTTCCTCATCCATGTAGAATGCCCCTTTTCTTAGAGCCGCACATTTGCCTTCCTAAGGTTTATTGTGTAAGTTAAAGTTTAAGGGTGCATATGAATAGGTCAGTCTTTAAATTTTGTTTGCAAAATTGATTGTATCAGATGTGAGCGTTAGAGCCTATGAAATACCATATTTTCTCAGTTGTATGATACCCATTGATGATGAATATCAACACATATTTGATAAAGCTTTTCAGGAAAAAACATTGTATGTCTCAATTGTTATGTATATCTCTCCTATCTGAAATATTTAGAATATGGAAAAATGTGTGTCTTGAAATTGAGGAAAATAATAATGAATGTCATAAATTATGTACATTGCCTATACCTGGGCCTTATTGCCTCTCTCTCTTTTTTTTCTTATTGCCTCTTTTAAATTGAGTACTTACTGATATATTTTTGTTTTGTCTTGCTTTTTTTTTTATTTTTGAGGGTGTGTGTTTTCCAGGTAGGGTCTCACTCTAGGCCAAGAGGGTAGCCTCAAACTCACAGCCATCCTCCTACCTCTGCTTCCCAAGTGCTGGGATTAAAGGTGTGCACCACCACGCTTGGCCTTTGTTTAGGTTTTTGCAGTGGGATCATACCCAGGGCCCCTGTGCATGCTAGGAAAATGATTTCCACTGAACTATTATCCTTTCTGATGCTTATTTATCTCTCTGCCATAGGGAGGAGAGTGAAAGCGTGCTGACACTCAAGGGCCTGACTCCCACAGGGATGTTGCCTAGTGGAGTGTTGGCTGGAGGACGGCAGACCCTGCAAAGTGGTAATGATGTTATGCAACTTGCTGTGCCTCAGATGGACTG
Organism: Zapus hudsonius; assembly: GCA_004024765.1. Classification (NCBI taxonomy): domain Eukaryota; kingdom Metazoa; phylum Chordata; class Mammalia; order Rodentia; family Dipodidae; genus Zapus; species Zapus hudsonius. The sequence continues at coordinate 20,917 of PVHP010003330.1, forward strand.
GGGCACACCTCACTCTTTTGCTAACAATACACATAATGCATGCAGGGAACTCCTTCTGCTTTTTAGTTCCTGTCTCAGCAGTTGACACAGGCAGGGTACTATATCATAAGTGGTATCTGATTAATACCTGGCCAGGGTATAATATTGGTAGAATGGGTAGTTCTTTCAGTTATAAATAAGGGCTAGTTCCTCGGCTTTTCATGAAGTGATGTGGAATTAGCTCATATCATAATGTTGAAAATATACATATATTTATTTATTTGTCTAATGAACACTTTCCTTTTAAAAGCCTCAGTTTAGAATGTGAATCAGGGATATACGTAATACTAAAGTGGAAATGTACTTACAAGTTTTTTTATTTTTTTAATTTATATAATTGTATTAGACTCTGCTTATCTTTCAAGTACCTAATTTTAGCATTAACAATCTTAGGCCCAGGTCTTCACTTACGCTCTTCACTTGCCAACAGATTTGTGCAAAGTTTGTACCCTAGTAAATGGTGCCAAAGTTTGTTTTTTGTGGTGTTTGTCAAATGTTCTATGTATTATTGACTGTCTGTAACATGCTGTTTCCTTCCTCTGCAGATGTAGCTGCTTTCCTAAATCTGTCTGTCTCTCTTTAGGCTAGCTGTATGTCTGTAAATATATGTTCCAATTAAATTACTCTTATCAGACATTTGACTGTCATTTGCTATAGAAGCACCTTATTTTGTAGCACCTTACTTTGAGGTTTGCTGCATTTGCTGTTGCACTTTGTGCATCCTGAACATGAATGTAATATTAGATATTAAGCCATTGTTATAAGGGGTTGAATTTAAATCCTGTAAGTCAAAATTGAAAGGGTGTTATTAAGTGTGCCTTTATTCTGCATGAAAATAAAAAAAATTATACGTAAAGCATTCCTGTAATCTGGCTCATTGAATATTTTATATTTTTTAAAGGCTAACTTTATTGTTGTAAGTATATGTGTACATACTGGGTTAACTTTTTAAAAGCCCATTAAGTAGAAGATTTAATAGAAGGTTAAATAGAAGAAAGGGGTGTGACTATAGTAGCCTACACATAGTAACTCATAGTGTAGATTTCTTTCTCTTGTGCTGGTTAGAAAGCAAAAGTTATGATGTGGAAAAGCCTGAATATATGTAAGCCACTTTCACAGCTCTCCAATGGGCTTTGTTCTGTTAAAACAGGCAGAAAAACAGATCTGTTGTCATTAGTCATAATCATTTCTTTATGGTGTTATAATTAGTAAGTTTTTAAAGTAAAACCAATTTTAATTTAAATATTTGAATAATTTGAAACTCCCTCAAAACTTCATTTTACAACAAAAGTTTTTTCGGTAGACAATTTTTATCCTGTACATGTTCTATTTTATATGTTACTATATTATCTGTCACCACTGGCCTGTCTGAGGAAGTCAATTGTGTTTTGAAATTATAGTTTCAGATTTTCATTCTGAATGAGGTGTTTTCGTTTTTTTTTCCCCTTGGTGCTGGGGATCAAAAACAAAGAACCTTGAGCATGTACTGAACCACTGAGCTGCATTCCCCAACCCTGTTTTTCTTTTTTATTTAAAAAAAATCTGCTTTTGATTTTCTTTGCCCTTATTTTTTGTTCTAAATATCAGAAAAATGCTAAAGAGAATTTCATGAATGTATATTTAAAGCAAATTAAGACTTTTAAATACAATTTGCAAAAATGTTAATAATAAAGAATTTTAGTAAAAAAAAAAATTATACCCTTCCTCTTGGTTTAGAGAAGAAAACCAAACTGAAAGGTGTTATATTTAAATGTTATCCTTAGATATATGGTTCCTTTACATTGTATCCATAGCAATCCTTGATTTCAGATTTCACAGTTAGCACCTGCAATTTTCATGCTTTGTTGACAGCTCAGTACTTCTATTTATTCTTAATTTGCATGCAGCCTGAAGCTCACTCCTTCAACTTGGAAACCACCCTCAACTGCAGGGAAGGTTTGAAAGACAGCAGCTTTGCTGAAGGGACTGTCTATTCCCAGCATAGAGTGAGTTACTGGAAGGAGCTGAGCTTAAGGGGTCTAATTTGGGAAACTTGGATAGCTCCCTAGTTCTGCTAGTGATGGCTCTTGATGGTATGATTTGAACATTTGACCTATTTTGAAACAAATGGGGGAAAAACCCTCATAGAAAGTGCATGTTTGATTCTTCAAAAGATTATTTAAGATTTTAAATTTCAGTAGATATAGTCTCTAATGTTAGTGTTATACAACTCAGGAATAATGCCAAAATAAATAAATGAACTTGATTCTGAGGCTTCAGCCCTAGACGTCTTACAGAATAACCTTAAAGGGAATTTATATATTTCTTTTTTTAATATTTTATTTATTCATTTTTCAAGCAGAGAGAGAGAGAGAGAGAGAGAGAGAGAGAGAGAGAGAGAGAGAGAAAACCACCACCTGAGGGTCTGGTGTATGTGGGTCCTGGGGAATTGAACCCTGGGCCTTAGGCACTGGAGGCAAGTGCCTTAACCGCTGAGCCATCTCTCCAGCCCGAATTTATATATTTCTTTTTTTTTTGTTAAATATTTTATTTATTCGTTTTGAAGCAGAGAGATACAGAGAGAGAGAGAGAGAGAGAGAGAGAGAGAGCACGCACCAGGGCCACCACCTTGTGGGTCTGGCATATGTGGGTCCTGGGGAATTGAACCCAGGGCCTTTGGCACTGGAGGCAAGTGCCTTAACCGCTGAGCCATCTCTCCAGCCCCGAATTTATATATTTCTTGAGTTGTTTTTTTTTTTTAACAAACTGTTTAAGTCTTAGAGTTGGATTTTGTGTTTATACTTTATATATTTTCCTTTCATGGAAATTTTAATTGGGAACTAGCCCTGAAATGCTATTTTCAAAAGAACCTATATGGGAAAATATATAGCTATCTCTATTTTAATAATATCAAATTCTTGTCAACCATTTGTCCTGTTAGGTTTTAACTATGCCTAGCATAGTTGAAAACAGTACTATGAGACCCTGCTTCAAAAACAACAACAAACTACAGGCAGTGCTATAGTAAAACTTAAGGGCTATGTCAGGATATCCTATATACTTGAAAACAGATAAAGGAGAAATACAATAGTGCCTTTCAAATAGTATTTTGAAGTTATCATGTTTCTTTCTAGCTTAATACTTAAACTTTAGATGCCCATATTTTAATTCTAAGCAGTAAAATGTAACACAGTATATCGTATTGCATAGTTAGAAAAAAATCTGTCAGTAGTCTTATAAAATTTAATATAATTAACTAGATAGTGATTCTCTTACTGAGGTCAATTTTTAGTTTATTACTACATGAAAGTTATAGGCTACTACATATCAAGTCATTCATATTATCATAAACTCTTTAAAAAAATAAATGAAAAAGGAAAGAAAAACAAAAAAAAATTAAATAAAAAAATAAACTCTTTAAAAAAACATAACCCAATAGACTTTTTCCTTTTTTTAAATTATAAAGAGGCCTGGAGAGATAGCTCAACATTTAAAGACGCTTTCTAAAAATCCTACCCACTTGGGTTCATTTCCCCAGTATTCACATGAAGCCAGATGTACAAAGTGGTGCATGCATCTGGAGTTCATTTACAGTATAAAGAGGCTCTGACATGCTGTGCCCATTCTCTTCCTCGCCCCCCTTCTTCCTTTCCTCCCTGGCAAATATTAAAACAATGTTTAAAAATTATAAAGAAAAAATATTCATATTTTGAAGAGTTAGAGTTATAGGGCCAATCAAATAAATGTGTCTGTTATTAATCTAAGTTTTCTGTCTGGGCAAAAGTACTTACCAGATGTATATAGCTAGACTTTTTCAATTGTGAGTTGTATAGTAGGCATAAGGAGAAGTATGTCTGATTGACAGTATAATTTAATAATTAATGACAACTTTTTAAAATCAGTATTCATTTTACCTTTTTTGGATCTCCAAGTCACTTTAGTATCTTGCTAAGATGCCAATATTTTCTATATGGTTTATCTTACTTAATTCTTTAGATTCATCAGTATCCTCTCACATTTATAACTGCTTTGGATAAAATAATGTCATTTCTAAATTATATTTTCTCCTAAAGGACATTCAGGGATAAGTAGTCTAGTTGTCTTTATTGTAGAAGAAACAAATTTGATGAGATGGGACATTATTATTACAATATTCTTCTGCATATGCACACTTTGGGTCAAGTGCAGAAAAGGCAATATTGTGTTCTACAGTCTTAAATCCTGAACCTCACTATAAGCTTCTTTTTATAGTTTACTCTCAAAAATGAGCTAAAAAGGAATTTGACTATAAAATATATGACTAACTGTTGAAGTTCTTTAAATGAGCCAGTACAAGTTATACCAAAAATTAATTTCTCATTTATCATATTATATATACATATATATATACACAGCCACATTATGAAATAATTGGGATTCATTGCCTGAAATCTATTAGTTCTATCCCTTAATGCCTCACTAATTGGCAGTTGGGTTTGAAAAAAGCCTGCTCTCTTTACTGAAGAATACAGGCTCCTAGTTCTCAAGACAAATTCAAATTTCATGATAATCTGCATGTAAAGGAAGTTTTAAAGGTTTGAAAGAAGCCAGGTGCAATGGCATACTCCAAGAGGCTAAGGAAGAAGAATCATGTGAGCCCAGCCAGGGCAGCATAGTGAGACCCTGCCTCCATAAACAAAACAAGTTTCTGACTGACCAGATATATTCTTTTAGGTTCTCTGCGGGGGGGGGGGGGGGGAATAGACAACTATGGAATAGTTCTTCTCATACTAATTCATCAACTTTAAGGCCCTTAAGTTGCATTTCAACTGTACGATTTTTTTTTTGCTGCTTATGCTTTGCTTTGTAATTTCCAAGTAACAAGAAAACCATTGCTAACCCCTTCCAGTTTGTATCTTAGGGAACCAAATGGTGATGAGTACTGTTAACATTAGAAGTGAAAGAAAAGATTCTCCTGTTTGCTGTTCGGCTACAATTCTGTCATAATTTTACCCAAGAGAATTTTCCTGTGATTATAATGGATGTAGTATAAGAAATATGGAAAATTCTAACACCATCAAAATACTGAATTCAAGATGGGTAATTAATCCTGGAGTGCATTTGCATGGGTGCTAAGGTGTCTGTGTTTACACTAGGTCTACATGTTCTGTGCTCTGAGTGATGTCATAGTGCTGTATGTAAATTGTGCTGTGTTGGGAATTGGAGGATTGGATGGGGCTCTCTAATATAACTACTGTTTATGTTCAATTGTAATGATGATATAGTTTGGGGTACTGTGATATTAAATGATCATTGCCTTTTCTGCTGTACAATATGACCCTTCTCATCTCTCTCATTCATTTTGCATGCCTCTGCTCACTTCTGTACAGCCACAGTTGAGGCTATTGAGGCTGAAAAAGGTACGATCAGAGTCTTTGCACTGGGCAGAGATCTGTGGTGTGGGGTGGGCATCAGAGAATGTCCTGCGGGGATGTCTTACTCCTAGCTGGCACAGATAAATCATACCCACTGACTCATTAAGTTTAGTAGCCACATTTAAAAAAAAAATCATTAGGGCTGATGTCCAAACTTAATCTTTTTTGCTTTTCTAGTATAATCCAGAATTTAATGTATCTAACTTCTTTAGAGCTTAGCATGTTATGCTATATAGTATAGCATTTAAAATTGCCTGTCTTAATGGAAATTACTAATATGATGCTATAAATATAGAGATTTGCTCCATATTTTGCATGATTCTATATTGTCAAGGTTTTTCCCATAAGTGAAACCCTCACTAAATAAATGTGTGGGTTCTTTTTACTCATTTAAGTAATGTGCCTGAGAATACAAGAACTGTCACTATATTTTTTTTTATTGCTGCAATTTAGGCTATATTTGTAGATAAGATTTTAAAAAAAATATTTATTTTCAAGCAGAGAGAGAGAGAGAGAGGGAGAGAGAATGCACCAGGGCCACCACCTTGTGGGTCTGGCTTATGTGGGTTCTGGGGAATTGAACCCTGGGCCTTAGGCACTGGAGGCAAGTGCCTTAACTGCTGAGCCATCTCTCCAGCCCTGTTTGTAGATAAGATTATATTCCTGTCTACCATATATTACCTTGACATTATACACTACTGTATGTTTTTCTGCCCCAGCTATTTGGTTCATGTGTACAAACTAAGTTCTAGAGATTGTATATAGTAAGCAATTAGGTTATAACTAGTTGTATGGGAATCTTTTGGTTTTTTTGAGGTAGGATGTTGCTCTAGCCCAGGCTGACCTGGAATTCACTATGTAGTGCTGGGATTAAAGGCATGCGCCACCATGCCCGGCTTGGAAATCTTTTTATTTTTTTTAAATATTTTATTCATTTTCAAGGAGAGAGAGAGAGAGAGAGAGAGAGAGAGAGAGAGAGAGAGAGAGAGAGAGAGAGAGAGAGAGAGCGCACCAGGGCCACCACCTTGTGGGTCTGGCTTATGTGGGTCCTGGGGAATTGAACCTGGGGCCTTAGGCACTGGAGGCAAGTGCCTTAACCGCTGAGCCATCTCTCCAGCCCCAGCTTGAAATCTTTTTAAAATGAATAATAATGAAAATGCATCTTTCCAAATGAAATAAATGAGAATCCATAACAGTTGATTAAGCTGGGCTTGGTGGTGAATGCCTGTAATCTTAGCACCAGGGAAGCTAAAGCAAGTTAATTAGGTTGTGAGTCTGAGTCCAAGCTAGCTAGCCCTGTGTTGTGTAGTGAGACACTGTCTCACCCCCCCCCCCAAAAAAAAAAACCTAAGCCAACCCTCCTCCCTGAAAAATTCCCATCATAATCGGTGAAGGATTGCCAGTTATTTTGATTTAGCTTTTCCAAGAGTTTCTAATAATTGGCCACCAAATTAAAAGGTGATAATTTCTAAAATATGAAACTATAAATACTTTTTACTATCAGCAAAACACAAATTCAACTCCTGAGACATTTCTCACCTTTTTCATTTCGTATTGGAATTGACAGTATGATGACCTTCTAGACAGTTTTTTTGTTTGTTTGTTTTGGTTTTTCGGTTTTTCGAGGTAGAGTCTCACTCTAGTCCAGGACCTGGAATTCACTATGTAGTCTCAGGGTGGCCTTGAACTCATGCGATCCTCCTACCTCTGCCTCCCGAGTGCTGGGATTAAAGACGTGCACCACCACGCCTGGCTTAGACAGTTTTTAATAAACTAAAGTTTAGATTTACCTCTTTCTCCTCTCAAGTTCTGGGCATATGTTTGTATGTTGAGGATTAACCTTGACTAGCCTCTGCACTTAGCCCCTTCTCTTTTTTGCTACCTTACTGTGATAGTCACTGTGTGGTCTTAGGATGGGGGAAAAGGAGTTAGCTGGCATAGTAGCAGTCAGATAACCTGAGATCATCCATTGCCTCTTTGTTGATTTTATGGACAAAGAAAGGTTCTTTTTCTTTTTCTTTTTTTTAATTAAAAAAACTATTCTGACTTGTAATCTATGATACTGTCGTCTATATATTAGGTTTAAACATTTCCTAATTTAGTGGGAAGACAAAAGGGGGTAGGATTCTGTTAAAGTAAGATTTAAGTGTTGCTACTTATAGCTAATTTCTTCTTAAAATATTACTTATATTTTTGAAATCTCAGAATTGTTTTATGATTACTGACTTATCAAATTTGCATTTTGTTAAGCAATACGAGGATTCTCTCCACCACATAGAATCTGCAGTTTTGAAGAGGCAAAGGGTTTGGATAGGATCAATGAGAGAATGCCACCCCGGAAAGATGCTGTACAACAAGATGGTTTCAATTCTCTGAACACCGCACATGCCACTGAGAACCACGGGACTGGCAGCCATAGTGCCCAGTGACCAGCAGCTTCCCAGGGACTCTCACATCTCGGGCCCCAAATGGACAAATCACCCGAGGAGATGGAGGGGTCGGCCAAGCTGGCGATAAATGTCACAACCCTTTGAAGAAACAATTGTGCTTTCTAGACCCTAGCCCCCTTCCTGAATGGAGGCTTGAGGGCCCTGGGATATGCTGTGCTATCTAATGAAATTGGGTCATCACTGCCACAGTGGAGAGCAGTGAGCAAGGGGCTTGGGGCAATTTCCAGTGGAGGGCACCTGCCCCTCCATTTATGCTTGTGGTTCACACATTTAAGTTTACAAATGAGATTTCTTTTTTCCCCCTCAATAGAATTAGATTTTTTTTCAATCATAACTTTAAATGCAATCCTAAGAGTTAATGTGGACCCCTCCCCCATGAAATGTCTTTAAAGGATGAATTAGCATGGTCTTAAAATATACTTCTGAGGTTACTAGCTGTATTTTGAATTGTAGACAAAATACTGAGAAACCCAGTTGGCATTTATACAAAATGCTAACCTCAGGTCTATAGTTCTTAAATGTGGCTAATTCTGTAACATTGTCTTGGTATTTTTCAATTATGAATGCATAAACTATTTCTAGGAAAACTCTTACTTGAACACAAATCCAAAAACTAATTTAGAATCTTTTTTGCCCAGATCTTTTGAGATTTACACCCCAGAGATTTAAGAAGAAAACCTCTAAATTTCAAATTATGAAGAATTACAGAATTACTCATTTAAGGTACTTTAAAAGAAGTTTGTACATTGTCAAAGTAAATTTTACTTCAAATCATGTCTGTAAAACTTGACGTATTTTGTGTATGCATGTTTTCATTTTGCAAATATTTAATATATAGACCTATAATGTACAGGTACGACATGTATAGGTTACCTAGATGTTATGAGAAATTTTAGTTTATTGTGAGTACTCCAGTTGCTTAAAAAACCACCAGGGTGATTTGCTGCTGGCTTTCTATCATTTTTATGTTTTAATGCAAAGGAAAATTTTAAATGTCTGGAAATGTTTTTGATTAAGCAATGCAGCCTAAAAGCAATGGTTCTGTTCAATCTTTCAGATGTTAGTGGAAGCATAAAAGTCAAGACTGCATGTTGAAATTTTACTTTTGATAGTTAAAGAAATGCTTGGTTAAACTAAATGGAATCCTGTGCTAATTTTACATAATTATTGAACTGTACTGATTGCCACTGTAGTTTGGTATTTCCCTTTACGTTGGTGGCCTGCTTCCCTCATGCCCTGGAATACAACTCAGAGCTCCAGGCAGCGGAACCATTTGTTGTTTTGTTTGCCAGGAAGTGCACCCTGTATGGTCTCCTGTCTAAGTCGGAAATATTATGCATGTGCAGGACTATTCGAGTATTTTATAAACAATAGCACACAATAAATTCCATGCATGGGCCGCTGCTCCTATTTCTGTGTTGGGTTTTATTTTGAAGATTCAATCTGATTTGACCTTTTTTATGCAAATCAAAATATTAATAGAACTGGGATATCCTAGACTATTCTGTTGATAGCTCATGGTGATTTGATAAGTTTTTATCTTTATAAATTTTGCTTTTTATTTCCCCTTAACCTTTTCTTAAATTGTTTTAGATTAGTAACTGAGCACTAGAGGACTTTTGATGTCTGGAATAGTCCTCCTAGATCTAATATTTAAAGTCAGTATTTTTAGGCTAGGAATATAGCTCACTGGTAGGGTACTTGCCAGGCTATAAGGTCTGAGTTCAATCTCCAGAACCAAAAAGTTAATTAATTAAAAATAAAGCTACTATTTTCACTAACTTTTAATTCAAAGAAATATTCTTGTTTAGAACTTTGTTATAGTTATATTGGGAAATTGTTGGATATTTTCACAATATGCAAAAGAAATAATTGTCCTGACATTATACTTCTCCTTTATCATGGTCCAAGTAATAAGATTTTGCATATTGAGGGGTTGGCTTGCCTAGCATGCATGAAGCCTTGGGTTTGGTCCCTATCACAGTATAAACTGGATATGGTAGTCATGTAATCTCAGCACTCAAGAGATAGATGCAAGTGGATTAGAAGCTCAAGGTAAATCTTTGGCTACATAATGAGTTTGAGGCTAGCTTGTGCTCGTGTACTATATGAGACCCTGTCTTAAAAAAAAAAGTTTTGTAAATTAAGAAAAATTTACATTTTCTAATATAATCATATAATCTATAGTTATAAACCATGATATACATTATAATCTTTTTTGTTGTTTGTTTTTATTTTTGTTTTTTGAGTTAGTGTCTCACTCTAGCCCAGGCTGACCTGGAATTCACTATGTAGTCTCAGGGTGGCCTTGAACTCCTGAGTGTGAGTGCTGGGATTAAAGGCTTGCACCATCATGCCCTGCTTAAAACATCTTTTATATAAGAGTATCTAATTTCAGATGACAAAACTTCTTAAATTATTACAATGCTTATTTAATGTAATATCAATTTGAAAATCAGTACATAAACTGCCTAAAAAGTTGCTATGTAATGTATACCTTTTTTTTCTTAATGTTGCCGTTTTATGAAAATTATACATTGTCAAAGTAGAACTTTAGTAGTATATTTCATGCTTAGCCCTTGGGTTTTTTTTTTTTAACTAGGATTATACAGTGTTTATAAGCATTATTATTAAACTGGAAGAATTATGGGTTGGTGGTTAAAATTAAGAAGCAGGAAGGAAAGAAGGGGAAGGGGGGAGGGGGAAGGAAGAGAAGGGAAGGGAAAAGAAAGAGCGAGAGAGAGAGAGAGAGAGAGAGAGAGAGGAAAAAAAAAGAGTACTCCAGAAAAAAAACAAGTACATAAAGATGACAGAGTATCCCTCAGCCTCACAGGCTGCTTTCTACCTATTAAGTGGGAACCCCTTTCTATTCTACTTCCTTCCTATTCTACAGGGTCTATGTAGACCAGCTTGGCCTTGAACTCGTCCTCTTCTCCCAGCCTCCTGAACGCTAGGATTATAGGCATATACCACCAATCACCATTCTAACCTTGCCATAATAAGTAGCTTCACCACAAAGTTAAATATTTAAGATATTTAAATACAGCCTATGGGAGATGCCATTTGTGAAAAGTTCAGATTTCTTAGTGCTTTAAATGTATACCAGTAGAAGTAGTAGTAATGATAAAATATAAATTTCCAGCATAAACTCTTTCTGTCATTCATTATAACCAAAGATGACACTTCTGAGTTGCTAAATCTGTGACTTCCCTCTGGAGTCCAATCATTAGTAACAGAACTCATGTCCTCTTTGCAGGGAGGTGGACCATAGGTCATAGTGTAATTTTGAAGCCAATCAAGTTTGAAGTTGGCCTGAAACCTTTGCTCATAATGAATTACCTCTATTTTAATCAATTTTTTTACATATTGCTGACTTCCTTTGTTTACAGCTATTCTGCATAATGTTATTATACAATATTTCATTGAAACCTTAATGCTTTTCTTCCACCTCACCTGCTTGTAGTCCTGTTTTCTATAGCTTTGGATTCTTTTGGAATCCTTTCTCTGCATCAAAACTATGTGGAGTTGATGTATCACATCCAAAGACCTTATCACAGGTTCTTATTTCCCAGCTTGATGTTCACAGGGGCAGGTAAGTGATGTTGGCATCAGATGTAAGCAGAAAGGCAAGTCTTGTAGTTATAGAGGACCATTTTTCTGATATTTCCTGTTAGATTCTTAGCTCAGTAATTCTGAGTGCAAAGTATTGAACTTCCTAGGCCAGCATCCTTTATGAGAAGATTGTTGAATTGATTCTTCTCCCCCCCCCCCCGAAACAGGATACAATTTTAGTCATTAGCTAAAATGTTACTCGGACTTATTTCGATATTTCAAAAACATTTATTCCTCTTTTGGAAAAAAACATGTAGAATGCCCCTTGTTAACCCTCCCATTTAGAGAATACCTTAGTCTCCTTCAGGAAAAGTAGATTCTACAAAGTTCCTTTGTACCATTAAGTGGCCTTTTCTGTTGTCTTGGATAAATTATACTCAAGCCTAGATTGGACTTTTTTTTTTTTTTTTTCGAGGTAGGGTCTCACTCTAATCCAGGCTGATCTGGAATTCACTATGTAGTCTCAGGGTGGCCTCGAACTCACGGTGATCCTCCTACCTCTGCCTCCTGAGTGCTGGGATTAAAGGCGTGCACCACCACGCCCGGTTTAGATTGGACATTTTTAATTCTGTTTGAGCAGAGTTTGATATGTTAAAAAAAGGACTTGAGCTTGGGAAACTCATCCTGGTTTCTAGAATGACATCCAGAAATTCTAAGGGTTCCCATTCCTTTGGACTGGTGTCTATCCTTTCTAGCCAAATACTGACTCCTGACTTAATCCCAAGGGACTTCCCCCTTCTGCAACTGTAAACTGATAGCAGAAATATGGCCTTCAGAGAAGTCAAGGAAACAGGTTTCATCTTTCCTCAGCCTGCCTGACTTTTGGTGAGTTTGGAAGTGTTGACAGAGTCTTGAGACCTCTTGGCAGATAGTAAGTGTCAGAGAAGAGAGAGAGAACTTGGGCAGGGATCCAGATCCTTACTTGTCTCATTAGGGAGAATTCAGCCTTGTCTGTCTGGTTGACAGGGCACAATTAATCACTGAATCCCAGCATTTCAGCAGTTTGCACAAGAAAGTGATATGAAGGAACAGCTGCGAGTAAGACCCAGCCTAGACCTGAGGAGATCAAGCACTCACTTCACTTGGAAGAAAGAGAGAAGGAAGGAAGCCTAGGGCTTAGCAGGGTAAGTTTCTTTCCCATCAACCTGTCTGCTTACTTGGTTTATAATTGAGTAAAGTACTTATCACCCCAGCTAGCATTAATCATTGATCAAGCATCTAAGTCTGTTCATTGCAATAATAATCTTGATTTTTTTTCTTTCCCTAGCCCTTCTTCCCTCTTCCCTGTTTTTTCTTTTTCTTTTTCTTTTTTCTTTTTCTCTTTTGAGACAATCTTACAGTGCAGTCCAGTCTGGCCTTGTACTTGTGATCCTCAGCCTCTTAAGTGCTGGAATTACAAGTGTGTCCACCATACTGGCTTTTTTCTACCTACGTTTTGAGGATCCTAATGAATAGCTTCATTCTCTCCCCCCCCCCCCGCCCATACCTCCTTAAATATTGTGTGTGTGTGTGAGTGTGTGCATGCTTGCTGGTAAATTATGGGCTCTTTAGTTTGGAGAATAAAGTGACTGTCTTAGATGAAATGAGGGCTTTTATTAAGAAAGGAGAAAAACAGGTGACCTCTGTCTAAGAATAAGTTAATGTATTGGTTATAATTTGGAGATGGATACGAGTTTTTCTAAATGGCTAAGGTCATACCTCCTCTGCACTCCTTGGTATTGATGTTATCTCTTACTGGAAATAAGAGACTTAAGTCACTGGGGATGGCTAGAAAAAAGTTAAATGGAATTCTGATAAGTTCTGAGATCTTACAGAAGTTTTTCTGGCTTTACCCTTCCATCTGATCTTTTTTACCCTGTACTTTTCTCATTTTATATCCCTTGAGCTTTGCAGAAAAGTTAGAACCAGGGAAGCTGCATAGATCTGGTGTATATAAACTCAGAAATGAGTAATGATGATAATATACAGAAACAAATGAAGACCTGATCTCTCATTCCTACTTTCTCACCATCCTGCTAGAACACCAGTACATTTATAACATCAATATGTTCTAGACAATAAGAGACTGTGAACTTACAGATTCCAACATTATCAACCCTGCCCTTTGACTTCTAGCTACTTTAGTCATTCCTAGCACTACCAAGACTGAATCTTCCATTGGAGAAAGTTGTTTGTCTTTGTTTTTCCATGTAGGGTCTTGTTCTAGCCCAGGTTGACCTGGAATTCACTAGTCTCAGGGCGGCCTTGGACTCCGTTGATCCTCTTACCTCTACAGTGTTGGGATTAAAGGTGTGTGCCACCACCCCCGGCATGAAGCATTATTTTTCCTGCCTTACCTGTCTTCCATTGCAGCAAAAAGACTTAATGGTTTAGAATCAGGAAAATATTATAAATCTTGGGATTTAAGGCCCTAAAGCTATCAAATAAAAGATAGTTTCCCCTTCCCTCTCTCTATATACATATATATGGTTTAGATTGTTATCTTGATCTGAGGGATGGGTAGATCAAGCAGTTAAATGATTTTCAGTGATTCTGGAAACACTTTGAACATGTATGGTGATTAAATGAAAGGCAGGGGCCTGGAGATGTAGGTCAGTTGGTAGAATGCTTGTCTAGCAAGTATGAAGCCCAGGGTTTGATTCCCCAGTGCTCATAAATTGGGCATGTTGGCACATGACTGTAATCTCAGCACTTGGGAGGGGAAGGCAGGAGGATCAGTAGTTCATGGCCATCTTCAGCCTAAATCAGCCTAGGATACATGAGCTGTTTTAAAAATAAAATAGCGCACAGCTGATAGGCTGGGAGTTTAGTTCAATGGAAAAGTGCCCTAGATTTGATCCCCAGCAGCACGAAAGAATTACAAATTTAAAAATTTTAATGTAGCAGGGTGTGGTGACACACACCTTTAATCCCAGCACTCAGGAGGCTACATAGTGAATTCCAGATTAGCTTGAGCTACATTAAAACCCTACCTCAAAAAAAATAAATAAATAAATAAATAAATTTTAAAGGGCTGGAGAGATGGCTCAGCGGTTAAGGCCTCCAGTGCCTAAGGCCTTGGTTCAATTCCCCAGTACCCACATAAGCCAGACCCACAAGGTGGTGGCCCTGGCGCTCGCGCTCTCTCTCTCTCTCTCTCTCTCTCTCTCTCTCTCTCTCTCTCTCTCTCTCTTTCTCTCTCTGCTTGAAAAGGAATAAATAAAAAATATTTAAAAAATTTTTTTTAAGTAGAGGGCACAATCAAGTCAGTTCTTAGACACAGGGTTCTGACCCCGGAGGGAAATAGGGGTACCAACCACAAGACTTGTTCATACAATATATCTAATTTTTTTTGTTTGTTTTTCGAGGTAGGGTCTCGCTCTAGTCCAGGCTGACCTGGAATTCACTATGTAGTCTCAGTGTGGCCTTGAACTCACAGCAATCCTCCTACCTCGGCCTCCCGAGGGCTGGGATTAAAGGCATGCGCCACCACGCCTGGCTATAATATATCTAATTGTTGACAATAAATATGTTAAAATAAATCTGCTTTTAAAAAAACAGGGTTCTGAGCTATGAAGGACAATTTCATCTACCCTTTGGAATAGGAAATTAACTTATCCTTGAGACAACCTGTTTTTATTGGATCCAATTTCCTTGTCATTGGTAATGATACAGAGAGTACGAATGAGCTTACATAGTTTGGGTCTGTGAACTCAGTCCATTCACCCATGGTGATATTGGAGAGAGAATTGGAAAGGTGGATGGAAACAAAGATGAAGAGGATGAAAATGAAAAGTAATTACAAATGCATTCTTCCATTAATGACAGGCCAGGGATTTGCAAGAGCCATACAATATGGAGCTGGCTGGTTCTGGGAAGTTTTGTTAGTTTTCCCACTTAATAACCTGATGATTTGAGGAGAAATAAGGTTTAAAAGGATCAGATGTCAGGCTGTTTTTATAACAAAACATGATCCCTGATGTTACCTCATTTGTTATAAAACCAACTGCTGCAAGGGTTTCTGTCCTCTGTCATTCCTTGTCCCCAGAAGCAGGTAACCTGGATATTAATAACTTTTTAGCTTCATAATGGGCATAGTTATCTTCTTTCTTTGTTATTTTTTTCTCATTGAAATTAAAAAACATTTAGCACATTCACAGTATTGTGCAAACACCAATTTTAGGGAACATACATGATACTGTTTTCTTAAAAATCACCACACCAAATAAATCACAATCAAAAGTGCTCAAGATGACATCATTCTCATTTGTCTTATTATGGTATAGATGACAAGGAGCAACTAGCTATGATGGCAGCTGATAGACTCCAGTTTGTTTTTAAAAAAAGTATTTCAAAATATCATCCTTGCTAGGTGTCCCAGCACTCGGGAGGCAGAGGTAGGAGGATCACCATGAGTTGGAGGCCACCCTGAGACTACATAGTAATTCTAGTTCAGCCTGGGCTAGAGTGAGACCCTACCTTGAAAAACAAAACAACAAAAAAAATCATCAGAATCATATCTGGAGTCATCACACCCACACACCATATATACACATGGTAGTATAGAATACCAGCCATGCCATCTAGACTCATGTTTTTTATTCATTTTCAAGCAGAGAGATACATACAGAGAGAGAGAGAGCCAGGGCCACCACCTTGTGGGTCTGGCATATGTCCGTACTGAGGAATTGAATCTGGGACCTTAGGCAGACTCATGTTTTTACCAATAAAAAACTGAGTTTAGGGGACTGGAGAGATGGCTCAGTGGTTAAGGCACTTGTCTACAAAGGCACTTGCCTACAAAGCCTAATGACCAGGGTTTGATTCCCCAGTACCCACGTAAAACTGGATGCACAAAGTGGTGCATGCATCCGGAGTTAGTGTGGCATGGCTGGAAGCCCTGGTGCACCCATTCTCTCTGTCTCTCTTTGTTCTGTCTCTCTCTCTCTCTCTCTCTCTCTTTCTCTGTCTCTCTCTCTCTGTGCATGCAAATAAATAAATAAGAATTTAAAGGGCTGGAGAGATGGCTCAGCGGTCAAGGCACTTGTCTCCAGTGCCTAAGGCCCTGGGTTCAATTCCCCAGGACCCACATGGGCCAGACCCACAAGGTGGTGGCCCTGGTTTTCTCTCTATCTCTCTGCTTGAAAATGAATAAATAAAATATTTTTAAAAATTTAAAAAACTTAAGTTTAAGCCAGGTGTGGTGGTGCACACTTTTAATCCCAGTACTCAGGAGGCAGAGGTAGGAGCACCATGAGTTCAACACCACCCTGAGACTACATAGTGAATTCAAGGTCAGCCTGGGCTAGAGTGAGACCCTATCTCAAAAAAAAAAAAAAAAATGACTTTGTGTGTGTGTGTGTGTGTGTGTGTGTATTTTGCAAGCAAAGAGAGAATGGATTGCCAGGGCCTCCAGCCACTGCAAATTCCAGATGCATGTGCCACTTGTGTGCATATGGCTTTACATAGGTATTGGGTAATCAAACCTGTGTCATTAGGCTTTGCAAGCAAGTGCTTCAACTGTTGCGACATCTCTCCAGCCCTCATGTAATCTTTGATGTAGCTCTTAAGAGGCTTTTTTTTTTTTAAATATTCTCATAGGCTCCCTTGTCTGATGCTGGCTTGCAGTATTTTTTTTTATTTATTCATTTTTAAGCAGGGAGATACAGAGAGACAGAGAGAGAGAGAGAGAGAGAGAGAGAGAGAGAGAGAGAGAGAGAACAACAGGGCCACCACCTTGTGGGTCTGGCTTATGTGGGACCTGGGGAATTGAACCCAGGGCCTTAGGCACTGGAGGCAAGTGCCTTAACCGCTGAGCCATCTCTCCAGCCCAAGAGGCTTTTTTTGTGACAGCTCATGGCTGTCGACCGACACCTTCGGTAGATGCATTTCCACCAGTGTTACTCTCTTTCCTACTGACCATCTTGCCCTTCATGTTCAAGAACTGGCTGTCCATGAGCTCCTGGATTTTCGAAAATCAGAGAACAGCTCTTCAAAGCTGATATAGTCCCTGGATGATTGTGATGGTTATCAGAATGAACATACTGGCTTAGAAGGATCTCAGAGTGAACACTGTGGCAGTGCAGTCAGAGCAGTGTTAGTGGGAAGAGGGGAGCTGACAGAAAAGGTCAGCTCCAAACATTTCAAATGTATGCGTTAAAAAAAAAAAAAAAAGCCTGGAGTGGTGGCGCACGACTTTAATCCCAGCACTCGGGAGACAGAGGTAGGAGGATTGCCATGAGTTCGAGGCCACCCTGAGACCACAGAGTGAATTCCAGGTCAGCCTGGGCTAGAGCGGAAAAACCAAAAACAAAACCAAAAAAAAAAAAAAAAAATCAAATGTATGCGTTACCTCCCCAACTAGACTAGATTATCTAATTCTCCAATTTATGGTAATTTTCAACAACCAAAATTCTGTTGCTTTTTCCTTGCCTTTTTTTTCCCTCAAGTGCAAAGAAGAAAGAATACAGAGATTGAATGAGGATGAACTCCAGACATGTGCCACTTTATACGTCTGGCTTTATATGGATACTAGGGAATCAAACTCAAGCTGGCAGGCTTTGTAAGCAAGCGTCTTTAACTGAGCAATTTTTTAAATTTTCCTTGCTTTTAAATTCATTTAAAAAATTCTTTATGCAAAGACAGATGTAATGGCACATGCCTGTAATATCAGCACCTCAGCTATATAGCCAGTTCAAGGCCAGCATGGGCTACATGAGACCCTGTCTCAAAAAAATAAATATTACAGATAAACCTAGAGTCCGCTTTGATCAACCCAGTTCCTATCCAGTCTCTTTTAAGATTTTGCAAGATCTTATTTAGTATTTATATTATGTACATATATAAAACTTCATATTATGCATGTACTAGTTATATCGTACTATATAGTTCACTCTCTCTTTT
Organism: Zapus hudsonius; assembly: GCA_004024765.1. Lineage (NCBI taxonomy): Eukaryota > Metazoa > Chordata > Mammalia > Rodentia > Dipodidae > Zapus > Zapus hudsonius. The sequence goes on from PVHP010003330.1 coordinate 39,293, forward strand.
TTTTTTTTTTTTTTTTGGTTTTTCGAGGTAGGGTCTCGCTCTAGTCCAGGCTGACCTGGAATTCACTATGTAGTCTCAGGGTTGCCTTGAACTCATGGTGATCCTCCTACCTCTGCGTCCCGAGTGCTGGGATTAAAGGTGTGTGCCACCACACCCGGCTTGCTCTCTTTTTATATTGTTGTTTGAGGCAAGATCTTGCTGTGTAGCCCAGGTTTACCTCAAACTTGTGATTCAGTTGTCTTAATCTCCCAAGGACTAGGATTATAGAGATGCCCAGCTCTTTCCTGTATTTTTCACAACTGCTTATGATAATCGATAATCTATAAATACTAAATAAGCATTACTGGTAACCTGAATCTGAGTGGCTGGAATGAGAAGTAAAAGGTCAAGCAGGGCTGAAGAGATGCTCAGTGGTTAAAGACACTTACTTGTAAAGACTGATATCTTGGATTTGGTTTCCCCAGTACCTATGTAGAGCCAGTCACACAAAGTGGTTCCTCCATCTGGAGACTGTTTGCAGTGGCAGGAGGCACTGGCACACCCATTCTTTCTCTCAAATTAAATAAAATATTCTTGAAAAGGGGTCAGGCATGGTGGCACACACCTTTAATCCCAACATTTGGGAAGCAGAGGTAGAAGGATCACCATGAGTTTGAAGCCACCCTGAGACTACATAGTGAATTCCAGGTCAGCCTGGGCTAGAGTAAGACCCAAACTCAAAAAAACAAAAAAGAAAAAAGGGAAGGGCTGCAAAGATGGCTCTGAAATTAAGACACTTGACTACAAAGCCTAAGGACCCATGTTGGTTTTCCCAGTGCCTATTAATGGCAGACATACAAAGTAGCACATTCATCTGGAGGTCTATTGCAGTGGCTGAAGGCCCTGGCATACTTATTCTCCTCCTTCCCCTCTCCCACTTGCAAATAAATAAAAATATTTTTAAGAGGTGGGGATGGTGGTGCATGCTTTTAATTCCAGCTCTTGGGAGACAGGTAGGAGGATCACTGTGAGCTCAAGGACAGCCTGGGACTACAGAGTGAGTCAACCTGGGCTATAGTGAGACCCTACCTTGGAAAAAGAAAAAAAGAAAAGAAAAGGTCAAGCAACTGAAAACATTCACTCAGTTTGCCAAATTCCATTCCTTATTTGTTTTGCATGTAGTCCCCAGTATCATGGCTCCACGTTCACGGCGGCGAAAACATAAGAAACCCCCACCAGTGGCTCCCATGGGTGTGATCCCACCCACAGTAGTAACGCCTATGCCTCTGAATCTCTCAAAACCTGCCCCTAGCATCGATGCGCTTGGCTTCTTCTCCTTGGATAATAATGTTCCTGGTCTATCCCAGCTGATCCTTCAAAAGCTGAACATGAAAAGCTATGAAGAATACAAGTGAGTGGCCAGCTGTATGGAAAAGAGGGACATAGTATCTTTGGTTGGAATGCTTCTAGAAGATGAAGGGAGCTTAACTTGGGAAACCTGGGGTATTTGTAGTGAAGAATCTTCCCATCCTGACTTTTGTTAGTTGCATTATTACAGGGGAAATACAGTTTGCTTAAGACATGATGGGAATAGCAGACCTAGGCATATGTACAAATGTCTAGAAGTCAAGGGTGGGCACATAAGATATTTTGGAGATAGCTAGGCATATGTACAAATGTCTAGAAGTCAAGGGTGGGCACATAAGATATTTTGGAGATAGTCTCTTTACCTGTTGCCACTCTTCCACACTCTCTCTGCAGGTTGGTGGTAGATGGGGGCACCCCTATAGCAGGCTTTGGATTTCGATGTCCTCAAGTAATGTTCCAGAGGATGGAGGACACATTCCGATTCTGTGCTCATTGTAGAGCACTCCCTAGTGGACTTTCAGACTCCAAGGTTCTCCGGCACTGTAAGAGGTGATTTGTGGGGTGCTAGTAAGAAAGACAAAGATATTCCGAAATGACCCCATTCTATGTTCTCTCTCCATGAGGATCAGCCCTAGAGTTTTGTTCAATAATTTAAAGCTTTTTTTCCTCTTGTGTGACCCCAGCTGACCTACCTTACTTTTGGTGTTGTGTGGAGATAAGAGACCAAATTCATTTGTCTTTCTTGAGTATTTCTATACTCAAGAATAGGTATGATCATACCTATTCTGAGGTTGAGGTTGAGCTATATCTGTTAAGCAAAAGCAACTGGAAATTTCTACTTTTTGTTTTTTCCAAAAGAAATGTAAAAAGTAAGTTGTTTTATATAGACTAGAATAATTGCATTTCCAGTCCCTTCTGCCTCACCTTCAACGAGGCCTCCATATTCAGTGCACTAAGCTTCTTTCCACACTATCCTTACCTATTCATTGGTCTCTTTTCCTAGGTGCAGGTCTCCCAGTTTTCTTCCCTAGACACACCTGGTCACCTTTGTGATACAGGAGCATCCATTTCTGTGGCTCATTTTCTCAGGTGCAGAAATGTCTATTACTGTGGCCCAGAGTGCCAGAAGTCAGATTGGCCAGCACATAGGAAGGTTTGTCAGGAGCTTCATCTTGTGGCTGTGGATCGCCTCATGGAATGGCTTTTTGTCACAGGTAAAATAGAGGTATTGGGAAACTCTGACATATGATAATAATATAATTGATTGTACATGAATAGAAATCTTACTGTTACGGGGAACAGTGAGTATCTGGGATAAAGGATGGGGACACTGGTAGTCACAGGATGGAAGAATGAACATGGAGGGAGTACTGCTCATTAGGGAAGTGGGAATTTTGAAGCTAGCAGAGGATTTAGTCACCATTTATTCCTTTTTCCCTGCAGGTGATTTTGTCCTTCCCTCGGGACCTTGGCCATGGCCAGCTGACGTTGTACAAGACTGGGATACCTGGTTTTCTATGAGGGGGTTACAGCTAGAAGCTTCATTGGATGCCGTGCTACGTAGTCATGCTATGACCACCCTATGGGCCAGTGTAAGAAGGCCAAGGCCAGACCCAGATGCCCTTTGTGGCTCTTTGAAGCGGTTGCTGACTGATGCCCTGTCACGGCCCTTGACACTGGGCCTAGGGCTTAGGGCTCTGGGGATAGATGTTAGGAAAACTGGGGGAAGCACATTGCATGTGGTTGGTGCTTCCCATGTGGAGACATTTCTCATTCGTTCTGGGGACTATGATGAGCTTGGCTGTATGTTTCCTGGACACCATGGCCTCCGTGTGATCATGGTGGGTGTGGATGTGGCTACTGGGTTTTTACAGAGCACCTCAACTTCACCCCTGGAACCTGGAACAATTAAACTTAGTGGCCACAGGGGCCTCTATCATGACTTTTGGGAGGAACAGGTGGAGACTGGGCATCTAGCACATCCAGATTTGGTGGTGGCATTCCATCCAGGTAAGAGCCTTTGATTCAGAGTAGTACTGGGTCACCCCTAAGAATCTTCTGTCATTGTGCTTGTATCTTCTGTCATTGCACCCTTATTCATTTGACCTTGTTAATTAAGTACAATATGATGATGAGCCTATATGTACTAAACCTAGATTCATAGTTTTTTTTTTTTTTTTTTTTTTTTTTGGTTTTTCGAGGTAGGGTCTCGCTCTAACCCAGGCTGACCTGGAATTCACTCTGTAGTCTCAGGCTGGCCTCAAACTCACAGCGATCCTCCTACCTCTGCCTCCTGAGTGCTGGGATTAAAGGAGTGTGCCACCACGCCCGGCTGATTCATAGTTTTTTAGGGAAAACTTTTGGATGGGACATTATGATGAGTATTGGATATGAACCCAGTTAAAGAAGTATTATCAGGCTAGAGAGATGGCGTAGTGGTTAAGGTGTTTGCCTGCAAAGCCGAGGGACCCGAGTTCGATTCCCCAGTACCCACGTACAGCCAGATGCACAAGGTGGTGCATGCATCTGGAGCTTGTTTGCCAAGGCTAATGGCCCTGCCACACCCATTCACACACACACTCTCTCTCTCTCTCTCTCTCTGCTTGCAAATTGATTTACTTAAAAGAAATGTTATGATCTACCTCAGTCTCCTCACCCTTCATGTTCCCATTTCCATTCTTGTTCTATAGGTTTCCATGCCTCCTTAAGCTTGATGGAAGCCTGGCTACCTACCCTGCTGCTACTTCGTGACTATGAGATCCCTACATTGATTACGGTTTACAGGTTTTGACCTATTTCTTTTTGTGTTATTTTCATGACTCACCTATATCTCTATAAGAGACAAGATTATTTTGATTCTCTTTTGCTTATCTGTCATGGGAAGATGTTCTTTGTGTGTGTGTGTGTGTGTGTGTGTGTGTGTGTGTGTGTGTGTGTGTGTGTTTAAATCTTGGAATAAAGTCGGAGATTTAATGAGACATTTGGAAGGAAATAATATCCTTGCATAATCTTAACCTTAATAATTTTGGGGACTGGGCTGGAGAGATGGCTTAGCGGTTAAGGTACTTGCCTCCAGTGCCTAAGGCCCCAGGTTCAATTCCCCAGGACCCACATAAGCCAGACCCACAAGGTGGTGGCCCTGATGTGCGCTCGCTCTCTCTCTCTCTCTCTCTCTCTCTCTCTCTCTCTCTCTCTCTCTGTCTCTCTCTCTCTCTCTCTGTATCTCTCTGCTTGAAAAATGAATAAATAAATTAAAAAATAATAATAATTTTGGGGACTGGAAATGCCATGCTCTTGTGTAACTTCTACTGTCTCATAATCAGTAGAATAATTTTTCTTCTCTCTTCCCAGCCAACAGGAGTTGACAGCCTCTTTGCAGATTCTGGTGAACTTGGATACACACGTCATTGCTTATGGAGCTAACCCTTTTGCATCCCTCAAACCTGAACAGGTCTATTCTAACCCCAACAAGCAGCCAGTACGCTGCAGTGCTTACTACATTATGTTCCTTGGCAGCTCCTCCTGCCATCTAGATAAGAAGCAATTAGAGGAGAAAGTAGATGATGAAGTTTAAATTAGTTGAACCACATCCTCATTGGATGCCTGCAAAATGGGGACGTTGTAGTGACATTGATGTCAGATTTTTGCCAACTTTGAAACCTACTGTGTCATGAAACTATTCGTAGTTCAAGTAAAGATTCTAAACCATGAGAGCACCTTTATGATGTGACTTATTTCTTTTGTTTTTCCCTAATACTAGACATTGAACCTAGGGCCTTATTTGTGCTAGCAAAGCACTCTGCCACTGAGCTACATTCCTAGCCCTCTTTTTTTTTTTTAACTTTCAATCCCCTTATTTAGGTGCACTGAGAAGCAGGCAGAATGGCAGGCTGAGGGTAAGGAAGATGGTGCTTCTTGTGCCCCACTCAGCAACTGCTCACTCATCCACTGGCAACTGGATCTTTCTGGGGTCGAAGTAGTTGGATTCCATGGTGGGGAGGCCATTGGCTTCTTGGTATTTCACAAGCCTCTCAGTTTCCCAGTGGGCCCACTCATGCATCCTGTAGTTAGGCAGATAAGCCAGAAAGGTAGTTCCTAAGACCAGGACAATGGAAAAGCCAAAGAAGACGACAACTCGAATATTCCATACATCCACCATAGGATTTTGGTCATAGCCATGAGAGTCTGGATTCTTCTCATAGAGGTTTTCATCCTTGGTTTCTGGGTCGTCCTGCCAGATCATGGTCAGTTCTGGTGTCCACTTTCCCGCCACAGCAGCCAGGGCCATCACAGCCCTGGCTGAGCTTGATTCCCAGTAAGCGCAGGCAGCTGGCAGCCCACGCATCACTGCTGACTCCAAAAAGCATTGAGTGCACAAACTTAGTCTAGCCGCCATGACAGACCATGCTGCAGGACCTAGTTCCTCTTTAGGTTTTATATTTTGAGATGTCAGTAAATTGTATAAACTGGCCTTGAACTCAGTGTGTAGCCCCAGTCTAGTTTTGAATTTGTTGTTTTCCTGCCTCAGCTTCCCAAGTAGCTGGGATTACAGGCTTGTACCACCAAATGTGGCTTTATTTGATTTATTTCTAAGAGATTATAGTCATACCTAAGCATGATGATACACATATTTTTTTTTGTTTTTATTTTTGTTTTTGTTTTTTCGAGGTAGGGTCTCACCCCAGCCCAGGCTGACCTGGAATTCACTATGTAGTCTCAGGGTGGCCTCGAACTCATGGTGATCCTCCCAAGTGCTGGGATTAAAGGCGTGCGCCACCACACCCAGCTATGATACACATCTTAATACCAGCACTTGGCAAGCTGCAGCACCTATCAAAAGTTTGAGGGCCAGCCTGGAACATAGCAATAACCTATCTCATAAACCAGCAAAGAGATTAGCCACAGGAGCTTCCAGAGATAGGGTTCCAGAGTTTCTAGAGTGAAAACAGACCTTGCTGTTGGTCCCTCCAAAATTTAGGGTGCCTACATCATTCTTGCCTATATAGTGAGTTTGAGGTCAGCTTGAGCTACATGGGATGTAATATACATGTATATATGGCAATAAAGACTGGCTGTGGTGGCACAGGCCTATAATCTCAGCACTTGGGAGTTGGTGGCAGGAGGATCATGAATTCAAGGTCATTCTCAGCTACAAAGCACACATTGAAGGCCAACCTTAACTACATAAGACCATCTCTCACTGATTGAATTTAACATTAAGAGGATTATACAGCATGACCAAGTTGGTTTCATCCCAGGGATGCAAGGTTGATTCAAAGTACACAAATCCATAAATGTAAAAAACACAAATAGACTTAAAGACAGAAAAGCCACCACGCCCAGCCTTTATTTGCATATATGCATATATGTTTGAGTTCATGTAGCTCAATCTGACCTCATGATTATCTCAATAGAAACTGAAAAGGCTTAGCTGGGCGTGGTGATGCACGCCTTTAATCCCAGCATTCACTAGGGAGGCAGAGGTAGGAGGATTGCCGGTAGGAGGATTGCCATGAGTTCAAGGCCACCCTGAGAACATAGTGAATTCCAGGTCAGCCTGGACTAGAGGGAGACCCTACCTCAAAAAAAAAAAGAAAGAAAGAAAGAGGGCTGGCTCAGCGGTTAAGGCACTTGCCTCCAGTGCCTAAGGCCCTGGGTTCAATTCCCCAGGACCCACATAAGCCAGACCCACAAGGTGGTGGTCCTGGTGCGCTCGCTCTCTCTCTCTCTCTCTCTCTCTCTCTCTCTCTCTCTCTCTCTCTCTCTCTCTCTGCTTGTAAATGAATAAATAAAATATTTTAAAAAAATAAAAGAAAGAAAGAAACTGAAAAGGCTTGTGACAAAGTTAAACATGCCCTCATGATAAAAGCCCTGAAACAACTAGGGATTGAAGGAACATAGCTCAGTATAATAAAGGCCATATATGGCAAACCTGTAACATTATACTGTGGAAAAACGAAAGCATTTAACATGTGGAATGAGACAAGGGTACCCCACTCTTGCTCAATATACTGCTCAAAGTCTTAGCTAGACTAGTAAGACAATAAGAAAATGGGGAAAACAGAACTTATTATAAAATCTGGAATGAGAAAGGGTCCTTCTGCATATTGAATATAATGCTGAAAGTCTGAGTTACAGCAATAAAACAAGAGTAAGAAGTAAAAGGTATAAATAGGAAATGAAATAAAAATAACCCTGTTTAGCCGGGCATGGTGGCGCACACCTTTAATCCCAGCACTCGGGAGGCAGAGGTAGGAGGATTGCCGTAAATTCGAGCCCAGACTGAGACTACATAGTGAATTCCAGGTCAGCCTGGACTAGAGCAAGACCCTATCTTGAAAAATGAAAAACAAACAGAAATAACCCTGTTTATGTGTAACATGTTATTCTTTAAAGATCCTAAAGACTCCACCAGAAAATGCTTGGACAAGCTGGATGTGGTGACGTACACCTTTAATTCCATCAATTGGGAGGCAAAGGTATGAGGAAGACCATGAGTTTGAGGCCAGCCTGGACTAGAGAAACCTGTAGGGTGTGGAGAGAAAGGAAACAAAATGCTTGGACATGATATACACTTTCAGCAAAGTAACAGGATACAAAATCTACATACAACAATCTCCTTTCAAGCTTTGCGTGGTGACATACGTTTTTAGTCTCAACACTCGAGAGGCAGAGAGGTAGGAGGATTGCCTTGTGTTTGAGGCTACCTTGAGACTACATAGTGAATTCCATGTCAACCTGAGTTAGAGTGAGACCCTACCTCGAAAAACAAAACAAAACAAAAAAACTCCTTTTATATCAGAATAATGAATTTTCCAAGAAAGAAATCCCATTTAGAGGAAAAATATATATATTAGAAATAAACCAAACCAAGTAAGTGAAAAACCTCTACGATGAAAATTTTAGACACTGGAGAAGACCTTTGAAGATGGAAAGACCTCCCATGCCCATGGACTGGCAGAATCAATATTGTAAAAAAGCAATTTATACAATTCATGTAGTCCCCATCAAAATCTCAGTGACATTTTGGACAGATGTGAAAAAAAAAATCCTAAAATCCATATGGAAGAACAAAAGATCCCAAATAGACAAAGCAATCCTAGGCAGAAAGAGTAATGCTAGAAGTATTACAATGCTTGATCACAAACTATATTACCAATGCATAATAACAAAAACTATGATATGATGACACAACAGAAATGTAATCCAATGGACTAGAATGCAGGGTTCAGAAATTAACCCACACAACCACAGCCACGTACTTTTCAACAAAGGTTTCAAAAGCTTAATGTCAGCTTAATATCGAGATCAGTGGAAAGCCTCTTTTAACAATGAATGCTGGGAAAAATAGCCACATGTAGAAAAATGAAGCTAGATTCATATCTCATTCTGCACACACACATACACAGATATGTGTATATGAAACAAACTTTGAAACCTGAACCTTTGAAACTGCTGAGATGAACCATAGGTAAAACACCTCAAAATAAAGGCATTAGTTAAGGACTTCTTGTTAAAGACTATACTAGCACACTTAAATCACATGAAACTTAAAAGCTTCTGCACATCAAAGGAAATAATGACCAGAGTGGAGGGCCTACAGAATGGGCCCAGTATACATCAGATAGAGGGTTAACATCTAGAACTGAAAAGTTAAAATACCAGGAAAACAAGCCATCCAATCAATAAATAGGCTAATAAATAGTTCCTAAAAGAATTGCAAATGACCAATATATACTTGAGGAAAAAAAGTGTTCAACATCCTTAGCCCACAGGGAAAGATAAAAACTGTTTTGAAGCCGGGCGTGGTGGCACACGTCTTTAATCCCAGCACTCGGGAGACAGAGGTAGGAGGATCGCCATGAGTTCAAGGCCACCCTGAGACTACAGAGTGAATTCCAGGTCAGCCTGGGCTAGAATGAGAACCTACCTCGAAAAACCAAAAAAAAAAAAAAAAGTATTTTCTGCTAGCCTCCCATGTTGTGGGGGGAGAAGAGACTGAATTTTCACTTCCAGTGAGTGTTCCCTGTCCCAGGTGAGCAAGGAGTCAGCTGGTTGGTCCATACCTGACCAATCAGTTTCAGCATCTAGGTTTGAACTCTAGTTAGAGACAACTCCCACTTAGTGGGAGGGGGTCAGGTACATGGAATCTGTGGAACTTGTGCCTGAAAGTACGATTTAACTGTCACAATTCGACCTCTGATGTAGTAACCATAAATGTTGTTAGGGTTTTGGGGCACAGAATCGAAAAAAATCACCAGAAATAAGTACGTACATATTTCTAAGAAAACATCAAACTAAAATACCCATTTTTATCCTGCAGGAGGCAAGGCAAAGCTCCGACTGGGGAGGGATTAAAGAGGGACTTGGCAACATTTTGTGGGGTCTCTTTCCTAAACTCCCATAAGCCTACTTCTAGATAGGAAAATTCCAGAAGTTAGTCTTTTAGAAATCCAAGGTTGTACCTCCCAAATAGGACAAGGCACAGACTGATAATTTATTCCTAAAAGTAAAAGATACCACCTATAACCTTATCAAAGGAGATTGGAATCACATATGCACATGGGCATATGAAAACCATCTCAGAAAATTGAGGCCCAAGGTCTTAGCAAATATACCAGGCTAGCCAGGCGTGGTGGCACACGTCTTTAATCCCAGCAGTCGGAGGCAGAGGTAGGAGGATTGCCGTGAGTTGGAGGCCACCTTGAGACTACATAGTGAATTCCGGGTCAACCTGGGCTACAGCAAGACCCTACCTCGAAAAACAACGAAACAACAACAAAATACACACACACACACACACACACACACACACACACATACACACCAGGCCAACTAAGGGTACAGTAACACCTTCACCTAGACTCATAAAGAACACCTAACATTGTAGTAGTGACCCCCCCCACACTGACCTGTCATCTGATCACCTGGTGTGTGGAACAAGTGCTCCACAGGCAGAAAACTCCATCCATCCTCTAGGCTTCAGTTCAGTTTGCTCTCCACTACAGTTGTAGCCTGCTCCTCACCTCCATTGTTCGGTAGTCCGGTGTCCCACATCTATGACCTTTGCAGTCCTGCACATTGCTTTTGCAGTTTGCTTGAACCTGAGGTCCCGCTGCTCTCCAACTTGGTTCACTCATGTCATCAGTGCAGGCTCTCCACTCCATGCAGTCAGTCAGTCTCTTCTGTAACCTACATATATATAGACAGGTCTCTTTACTATGTGATGTGTAATGTGTTCATAGTAGTAATTAAGATTGCAATCAACCTCTATTTACCGTTGGCCATCTCTCAAGGGGAATCAGGACTTCTTGACAAATGGCAGCAAACAAAGCTCATGACGGTCTCTGATCCTAGAGACCCTCATAGACCAAGAAAGGACCGATTGAAAGGATGAAATGGAGATGTAATGGTAGCCTTTTGAAGAGGCCATTGGATATTTGGATCTATAGCTCAAGAAAACACCCTTTCATGGCGATGAGGCAGAGGGCAGAATGGGGGTAAGCTCATCAAGGGAATAAGGACAGGTTTCTTGGAGAAGCTTATTCTGGAGGTTCTCGGGCAAGTAGACTAGTGGGGAACTAATGCTTGATGTCCCAGGTTGGGGTGCTTTTATCTAACCTTGTTAAATTTGGAAGTAAACTGCCATAGGTGAAATATGTCCAAGTGACCACCCGATAATTAATAAGTTTAAAAGAGTCTTTATTTTTTTAAAAAAGCAAAAATTGAAAATATAAAAACCAAAAATAGCCGGGCATGGTGACGCAGAGGTAGGAGGATCACCATGAGTTCAAGGCCACCCTGAGACTACATAGTGAATTCCAGGTCAGCCTGGGCTAGAGTGAGACCCTACCTAAAAAAAAGAAAAAATAAATAAAATCATTCATCAGCTGATGGTATGGTCCCCCAAGCCTCTTCACAGCATGTCATGGCTTGAAACCAAAGACTGACCCCCTCCTGGTTTCTCACAGCTTTATATGCATAAGACAGCAAGAGCTCATCTCCTAAGAATCAACATTCATTAATATGTTTTAACAGTGAGTAACATTGTCAATCCCAGTTGGGTGAAAACAAACACCCAGCAGGACACTAGCCTTGAGAGGTAATGCATTTCCATCATAAATAACATTATTTCTTTCTTTTTTTTTTTTTTTTTTTTTGGTTTTTCAAGGTAGGGTCTCACGCTAGTCCAGGCTGACCTGGAATTCACTATATAGTCTCAGGCTGGCCTCGAACTCATGGCAATCCTCCTACCTCTGCCTCCCGAGTGCTGGGATTAAAGGCGTGCGCCACCACGTCCGGCTAAATAACATTATTTCTGGTCTTTGCTCAGACAGGCAAAGATTTAGACAAGAGGGGTTGGGGATTAACTCAAGCAGAAGGCCCTGGGTTTGGTCCTCAGCACTGGAGGGGGGGGGGAGATTTAGACAAGACATAGCTCCCATTTCTTTTGCCTTAGCTAAGGAGGGCCTTTGTCAACCCTGCCTGGTCCAACACAGCCATAAATACTTAGCCTAGGTGAAAAGTCATAAATGTTATGCCAGGTCCACTCCCCTTTTATCCCCATTATTTGGCAGCCTGGTTCCTAATTTACAGCCATTTGCTTAAGATCAGGGTCTGTTGTTTATTTTTTTTTTTTTTAAGGGAAGCCGTCCTCCTGTGTTTGTAGCTGAAATTCGGGAAACTACTTTCTAGGTTGCAACTTGTATCACAGGTAGTTTCGTTCGGTTGGTTTTTTAAAAAATGTTTTTATTTAGGCTGGGCATGGTGGCGCACGCCTTTAATGCCAGCACTCGGGAGGCAGAGGTAGGGGGATTGCTGTGAGTTCAAGGCAACCCTGAGACTACATAGTGAATTCCAGGTCAGCCTGGGCTAGAGTGAGACCCTCTACTCTACCTCGAAAAACCAAAAAAAAAAAAAAAGTTTTTATTTATTTACAAGTAGACAGAATGTGTGCTGCTGCAAACCAATTCTAGATGCATGCACCACCTTGTGCATTTGGCTTTACATGGGTACTATGGAATCGAACCTGGGTCCTTAGGCTTTGTAGACAAGCACCTTAACCATTGGGCAATCCCTCCAGCCCTTTGTTTGGCTTTTCAAGGTAGGGTCTCACTCTAGCCCAGACTGACCTGGATTCACTATGTAGTCTCAGGCTGGCCTGGAACTCACAGCTGTCCTTCTACCTCTGCCTCCTGAGTGCTACGATTAAAGGGTGTGCCCGGCTTTAAATTTTAAAAAATATTTTATTTGCAATGAAGAAAAAGAATGGGCACACCAGAGCCTCTTTCCACTTACTGGTAATGAGCTCCAGATGAATGTGGCACTTTGTATGTCTGGCTTTATGTGGGTACTGGGGGATCAAACCCAGACTGGCTTTGTAAGCAAGCACCTTTAACCTGTAAGCCTTCTCTCCAGCCCTTGCTTGAGAAGATAATTCACTCTATTTCATCTCTAGGAGGAAGCTGTTAGAGAAGCATGAAGAAAAACATGAAGACTGCTAAGTAGTTATTTGATATTTCCCTTGATAGCTGGTGATTGGTAAACAGAGGTTCTTTTATTCCCATCTTAGCTACTAATGGGAAAACGTTATACTTACATTACATGCTCTTTAGTGTGTGTTAGACCCACCTGACCAGCTTGTTAAAACAGAGTGCTTGAGGGAGGTTTTACTCCATGAGTGGAGGGAGGCCAAGAATTTGTATTTCTAAAGTTTCCTTCCAGGTGATGTTTCTGGTTCTGAGACATCACTCTGAGAACCACTGATTTGACGTTTTTATTTTTAATTTTGTTTTATTTTATTTTTGGTTTTTCTTTTCTTTTCTTTTCTTTTTTTGGTTTTTTTCGAGGTAGGGTCTCGCTCTAGTCCAGGCTGACCTGGAATTCACTCTGTAGTCTCAAGGTGGCCTGGAACTCATGGTGATCCTCCTACCTCTGCCTCCCGAGGGCTGGGATTAAAGGCGTGAGCTATCAGCCCTACTGGTTTGACTTTTGTTCCGATTCATTAGCAAATTTAAGGTATAGGTTCACTTCATGTCATTGCCTCAGCTATGTAGCGTGTGTTTAAATGCTCTCATGAGTAGAGCCCGTCTGATTAATTTTGATCGGTGCGTGTCCAGTTCTGATCGCCTGGAATTCCCAGGAAATACCGGGGTCGCAGGCTGGAGGTTCCTAAGAGACCTAAGGAGTCTCGCGGGGACCAGCCGGGCCGCCGGAACCGAGCCGAGCTGCGCCGAGCCTGTTTCCGGGCAGGTGGGTCCCGGAGCCGCGGGCGGGGGCGGGGGCGGGGGCGGGGCGTTCCCGGTATCCCCGGTTTGCGCGCGCGGCGCTCCGCCCTCCTCCGGCCCTGGCTCCATCTTGCGGGAGGACGCGCAGGCTGTGACGTTCGCTGCTCGCGGGTCAGGTGAGGCTCGGCGCCCCCAGCCCATCCCTCCCTCGCCCGGTTCGGGTCCCGGTCCCGGGGACGGCCCGGGTGGGCACCCGCGGGCGTACGGGCCGCTGCGGTGGGACGGGCGAGGCTGGCTGGGAAGCCGGGAAGTCCTGCCCGGCGGTCCTGGGATCCGTCGCTGCCTCCCCGCCCCAGCCCAGGTGCACCGCAGGTGGAGGGCTGAGGCCCAGGCGGCCCGGGGGAGGCGGAGGAAGTAAACCAGGAGCTCCTCCAGCCCAGGCTGGCCGTGACTAGACTTTCTGGTGACACAGCGGATTTAGGGGAACTTGGGAAATTTATATAGTGTGCTTGGTGACGCCTAAGGCAGAATTCGCAAGCCTGAGATTTGTATAGTGGACAGCTCTTGGACACTTCCAGAAAGAAACATTCCAGGTTCGATGGCTTTTTCTTGGACCTGCAAGCAAAGGTGTGCCGAGAGCAGTCCACCCTGTGCCAACAAACACTGATCCTGGCTGTGGTCTAGAGACAGAAATAGATAGCGGCGGTGTGTTCTGACCACCCTTTAAACTCCCTAATTGCTGCCAGCTGATAGCACACTAACCTGGTAAAGATACCTGTCCTAATTACATTCTGAGTGTAATGAGCTATCTCCATGGCCTGGAAGGCTTTCAAGCACTAGATAGGCAGATAGAAGAGATAATTTTGCCACTGTAAACTTGAGCCACCTTTCAGTCCCCAGTGGTAAGTGGCCACCTCCTACCTGTCTATGCAGTAAAATTTCCCTCCATCACTCACTGATTTAAATGGCCCTTCCAAGCCTAGTGAGTTTTGCTTTTGGCTAACTTAAAGTCACGCTTCCTTTTTTTATTTATCTATTCCCCCCCTCCTGTAAGTTTTAACAACTGCCTCTTGTGTTCCTGGGCTGCACTCCAGTTGTGAGGTTCCCACAGTGAGACCTGCCCTTCTGCTAGCTGACTCACTGGGTGGAGATGGTTTGGAGAACCAAAAATGATTTTCTGGTTTTCTTTTTTTTTGTTTGTTTGTTTGTTTTTCAAGGTAGGGTCTCACTCTAGCCTAGGCTGACCTGGAATTCACTATGTAGTCTCAGGGTGGCCTTGAACTCATGGCAATCCCCCTACCTCTGCCTCCCGAGTGCTGGGATTAAAGGCGTGGGCCACCACGCCCAGCGATTTTCTAGTTTTCTAAATGTTTCTGACCTAAGATGTTAAAAAGGAAAATAAAAAGCTTTGGTTCAGCAGGATTCACTTGAGCAAAGTTGAGTAATTTATTGAGTCATCCTGGGGTTTGTTTAGCTTTTTACGAAAACTTTTTAAGTCTCTACTTCCCTCCCCACCCCACCTCCAGGTAGGGTTTCACTCTAGCCTAGGCTGACCTGGAATTCACTGTGTAATCCCAGGCTGGCCTCGAACTCTAGGCAATCCTACCTCTGTCAGGATTAAAGGCCTGTGCTGCCACGTCTGGCTTAGCCTATGAGCACAGTGTTTGAAGGGACTAAAAGGACATTGAAAAGGTAGCTGCATATTCCCGGGAGGCTGCCACTTGTTTCTCCTGCAGTGTTTGTTCTTTGAAAAATGTTAGATACATCGAGTAGAAAAGAAGGGCACTTTTATTTTACTTATACAATTTCTCACCTTTTTTCAGCCTGAGACTACAGAGTGAATTCCAGGTCAGCCTGGGCTAGAGCGAGACCCTACCTCGAAAAACAAAAAAAGTCATGCTGTAACGAATGGCCTTGTATATAGATAAATGCGTTTGTGGAGGTTATTCTCTAACATACATGGAAAGGGAGCATCTTAGTCCTTTATATGTCTTCAAAATTACTGAGTCACTATTTAAAATTGCTGTAGTGTTTCTTATATGTAGATAAGCTGCTTTATTTTTAAAAATACATGTGTGTATGCTCACGCCAAGGTCTCTTGATGCTGTAAATGCACATCAGTTGCATGCACCACTTTGCACCTGGCTGTATGTGGGAGCAGTCTTGTAAAAAAGCACCTTTACCCACTGAGCCATCTCCCTCCCAGCCATGCTTTATTTTATTTCTCCTTTGAAAATCTTTACATAATTCCTCTAGGCCTTTCTATAAAGGTCAGATTTAAGATAGGAGAAAATGTAGAAGTAGAATTTTACCACTGAAGTAGAATTTTACCACTGAAATAATTTCTTTATTTTCATTTCTACCACTGAGCTACTTCCCAGCCTTCTTTCTGCTCCCCCCCCCCCCAGGTAGGGTCTCACTCTAGCTCAGGCTGACCTGGAATTCACTGGAATCTCAGGCTGGCCTCAAACTCAGAGCGATTCTCATACCTCTGCCTCCCAAGTGCTGGGATTAAAGGTGTGTGCCCTGCCTCTTTCTGCTTTTTATTTCAAGACATGGCCTAAGTTGCTCATACTGGGAAATTCACTCTGGCTCAAACAGGCCTTGAACTTGCAATCAAGGATTCTACCACCTTATCCAAAAGAACTTCTGGATACTTCTGTGGCCTTTAAAATTATTTCATGAATTTTGTGTACATCTGTGAGTGTTCATGTGTGTGCAGACCAATGTGGCCCATGCCTCAGCATGTGTGTGGAGGTCAGAGGACAACTTGAGTGTCAGTCCTCACCTCACACCTCACTGGAGGCATGCCGTCTCATGGCTCACCGCTGGTCTGAGAGCTTTTGAGAGATTCTCATGTCTCTGCCTCCCTTCGCACTTATAGGTGTGCTGGAATTACAGAAGCCCTACATCATACTGCTTGTTCTTGGCTTCTGGAGATCCAAACTCAGATAGTGCTTGTGCTTACGTGGCAGAGTACTTTATATCCACTGGGCCATCTCCCCAGCCCAGATTTTTCCCATTTGACCCTGACCTCTCTGCCTTTGGTCTATCTGGTGGTACTACTACTACTACTACTACTTCTTCTCTTCTTCCTCTTCCTCCTCCCTTCTCTTCCTCCTTCCTCCCTTCTCCTCCTCCTTCCTCCCTTCTCCTCCTCCTTCCTTCCTTTCTTTTTTTTTTTTTTTGGTTTTTCCAAGTAGGGTCTCACTCTAGCCCAGGCTGACCTGGAATTCACTATGTAATCTCAGGGTGGCCTTGAACTCATGGCAATCCTCCTACCTCTGCCTCCCAAGTGCTGGGATTAAAGGCATACGCCACCACGCCTGGCTACTTTTTTTTTTTTTTTTTTTTTTTTTTTAGGTAGGTTCTCATTCTAGCCAGGTTGACCTGGAATTCAATATGTAGTCTCAGGGTGGTCTCCAACTCATGGTGATCCTCCTACCTCTGCCTACCCGAGTGCTGGGATTAAAGGCATGCACTATCATGCCTGACTTGATTTGGCATTTCTTTAGAAGTTGCAATCCCACCTTTACTCCTTATATGAACCATGTGTAGAGAAGAAGAAAACCAAAAGGCAACCAAGCTAGAAAACCTGCTCCTGTTTCCACAGGAAGGTCTTTGCTTTCTGAGTGAATGAGAACTGACTGGTTCATTGTTCATACTGTCTTATAACTTTGATTAGGCATATACACATTCTCAGGTTAGTAACTCTTTGGCTCCTGCCCTGTGTTTACGTTGTAAAAGGTCACTGTAGTAGCAAACTTATCACACTTTTTAAAAAAATATTTTATTCATTTTCAGAGAGAGAGAGACAGAGAGTGCGAGAGTGAGCGAGTTAGCACCAGGGCCACCACCTTGTGGGTCTGGCTTATGTGGGTACTGGGGAATTGAACCAGGGGTCTTAGGCACTGGAGGCAAGTGCCTTAACCGCTGAGCCATCTCTCCAGCCCTGTCACACTTTTTTGATACTTAATACACAAAAGGTTGGGTACTTTTTCTTCCATATTTTTGTTATTTATTTTGTTTTTCAAGATAGGATCTCACTCTAGCCCAGGCTGACCTGGAATTCACTATGTAATCTCAGGGTGGCCTTGAACTCACGGCAGTCCTTCTACCTCTGCCTCCTGAGTGCTGGGATTAAAGGTGTGCGCCACCACACCAGGCTTTCTTCCATATTTTTATCAGCACCTGGGACAATACTACAGAATCATTTTCATAAGAATTGAGTCAGATTTGCTTATTATCTTTTGTGGAGGGGATTGATCCATGGCTTTATATAAGTGTATAATCTACCACTGAGCCACATCTCCAATCCCTTTTTTTGGTATCTTGAGTTAAAAGAAATACAAATCACTTATGGCCATATTTGGAAAAATACTCAAAAACATATTTCAAGACATTCATTGCACATGTATGTTTATGTATGTGTAGGAATGTTCCAGGTTCCCTTCCCAGTGCAAACAAACTCCAGATACATATGCCACTTTGTATCTGGCTTTATGTTGGTGCTGGGTAATAGAACCTGAGCTGGCAAACTTGGCAAGGAAGAGCCTTTTAACCACTGAGCCATCATCTCTGCCCTGCCAAACATATTTTAAAATTGATCAAATTAGGGCCTTGGAAAGCATACTAAATTGCTTATAAGCATAAGGATCTGAGTTTGATCCCAAATAAAATGCCATATATGGTGATGTGTGCCTGTTATCCCAGCGTTGGGAAGGTGAAGACAGGAAGATCCCTGGGATTTGCTGGCCAGCTACTCTAACCTAACTGGTGAGCTCCAGGACAATAAGAAAAATTTTCTCAAAGGAGGTAATGTTCTGGGCTGGAGAGATGCCTGAGTGGTTAAGGCACATGCCTCCAGTGCTTAAGGCCCCAGGTTCAATTCCCCAGGACCCATATAAGCCAGACCCACAAGGTGGTGGCCCTGGTTTGTTTTCTTTCTCTCTCTGTCTCTCTCTCTCTCTCTCTCTCTCTCTTTCTCTTTCTTTCTCTCTCTCTGTATCTGTCTGTTTGAAAATGAATAAATAAAATATAAAAAAAAAGAGGTAATGTTCCTAAGGGTGACACCTGCGGTTGTTCTTTTGCCTCCATACAACTGTGTACACATGTGTACCTGCACACACATGATCTCACACACACACAAATATGTCAAATTAGATGGCAGGTCCGAAATGACACAATATTGTGGTACCAGTATAATTACAGATTGGCAATGTCAACATCACCTGGAAGGTGTTTTTTTTTTTTTTTTTTTGAATTTTATTTTTATTTTTTTATTTGTCAGCAGAGAGAGGCAGAGACAGAGAGAGAATGAGTGTGCCAGGGCCTCCAGCCACTGCAAACGAACTCCAGATGTATGCACCACTTTGTGCATCTGGCTTTATGTGAGCACTGGGGAATCAAAAACTCAGGTCTTTGGGTTTTGCAGGCGAGTGCCTTAACCGTTGAGCCATCTCTCCAGCCCTGGAAGTTTTGTTAGACATGCAAAATCTCAGCCTGAAGCAGTGTTGTGTGCCTGTCATTTCAGGATGCAAGAGGCCTAGGCAAGAGCTTCACTGTGTGTTCGAGGCCACCCTCGGCTACCTAGTGAGTCTCAGGCCTGCCTAGGTTGCAGTGTGAGACCTTATCTCAAAAGGCAGAATGTCAGGTGTGGTGGCACATGCCTTTACTTCCAGCACTCAGGAGGTAGAGGTAGGATCCCTGAGAGTTGTAGGCCACCCTGTTCAAGGCCCCATAGTGAATTCCAGGTCAGCTGGGCTTGAGTGAGACTATCTCCTCCATCCCCCCCCCCAGAAAAAGACAAATATACAAACAATAACAAAAAAGGCAGAATCTTAGTCCCCATCTGAGACATGTGAATGATGGATAAAATGAAGGTATGCTGCCTGAGAATGGTTGTCATGATAGATTTCACATTGCAAGGTAGGTGTTGATAAGAGGTATGTATATTGACTAGGTAAATTGGAGCCAGTAGTAAGGAGACTGGAATGTTAAACCAATACAGTTTTTTTTTTTCTGGTGTTGCTGGGTTTTTTAAAAAAATATTTATTCATTTTCAAGCAGAGAGAGAGAGAGAGAGAGAGAGAGCGCACAAGCGCACCAGGGCCACCACCTTGTGGGTCTGGCTTATGTGGCTCCTGGGGAATTGAACCTGGGGCCTTAGGCACTGGAGGCAAGTGCCTTAACCTCTGAGCCATCTCTCCAGCCCTGGATTTTGTTTTAAGATAATCTTGGGGCTAGAGAGATGGTTCAATGGTTAAGGCTTGTGCCTGCAAAGCCCAACAACCCAGGTTCGATTTCACAGTACCTACGTAAAACCAGATGTAGAGTGATACATGTATCTGGAGTTTGTTTGCAGTGAACCATCCTGTCTTAATCTCAAATAAATAAAAATATTTGACGAAAAGATAATCTTGAAGCCCACTGGAGTGGTTAAGAGTGAGTATTGAACAAGTTGGATTTGTCTATGAATTGGTAATTAATGCATCTGAGTGTGTTCAGGGGATTTGTCTTTAATCTTGGAAAAAGTTTGAGATTTTTCCTAGTTAAAACTTTTAAAGGGAGCCAGGTGTGGTGGCGCACACCTTTAATCCCAGCACTTGGAAGGCAGAGGTAGGAGGATCGCCGTGAGTTCAAGGCCACCCTGAGACTACAGAGTGAATTCCAGGTCAGCCTGGACTAGAGCAAGACCCTACCTCGAAAAACCAAAAAAAAAAAAAAAAACTTTTAAAGGGTACACGTTGTGGCACACTGTGTTATTCTGGCACCTGGAGGTTGAAGCAGGATTGGGAATTCAAGGCCAGCCTGGGTTATTATAGCATGACTCTGTCTTAAAACAGTAGTAAAAAGCCAGGATTAAACCCAGGTATTGGGTTCCAGAATGTAAACTCTTATCCTTTGTACCATTATTTCCCATAAGATAGCTATTATGTCTTCATATAAGAGAAATTTTGTGGTACCAGGAAAGATTAGGTGGGATCTATGAAGCCCAGGGTGGCCTTGAAGTTGAAATTCCCCTACCTTCACCTTCTGAGTGCTGGAATTACAGGTGTGTACCGCCATGCCAGACTTGATACCTTCAATTTCTGGAAGGAAAATGATGGAAACTACTTACAAATGATTTACAGTGGTTACAAATTTAAGTAAAAATTCGCCTAAAACATTCCTAAATAATAGTGCAAGCAGATATAAGTCTTGTATGTACCCCAGTATCCACATTTTTATGCTTGCCCTAGTACTGTGTATTTTCAAAGGCCTTAAGACTGATAAAGAAATTACAAAGGACATTTTCTATTGTTGTTACAGAATGTCATACCCAGGCTATCCCCCCACAGGCTACCCACCGTTCCCTGGATATCCTGTAAGTATTGCTACTGAAATACTAAAATAACTCACATCCTTGAAATGGGTGTTAGATAGGAGTAACCCTTGACTGATCGTACAGATGTCCTTTCTCAGGGGTCATAAACACAAATGCCCACAGCTACAAATTAGCGAGTGAAGGAGGCATTGTGGGAAACAGGAGAGCACTTTCACGTATGGGAAGCTCATGGCTCCTTAGTTCTAGCCCAACGTGATCATGCAGGGTTGCTGCCACTAAAGTCAGAAGCCTGAATTTTATATAAAATGGCTCATTTTTTTTAAATAGCTTATGTATTTGCAAGCAGTGAGAGAGAGAGGAAGGGAGGGAGGGAGGAACAGATGTGCAGAGCCTCTAGCCACTGCAAATGAACTCCAGATACATAAGCCACTTTGTGCATCTGGCTTTACATAGGTACTGGGGAAATGAATTCAGTCATTACATTTTGCAGGCAAGTGCCTTAACCGCTGAGCCATTTCTCCAGCCCATGGCTCATGTTTTTAAAATTTGAAAGTTAGTTTTAGAAAATATTAACTGCTTTGTGAGCCAGTAAATCATGCATATGATGTATGCAACCTACATTCATCCCACAAGTTCCTGGTATGAACCTTGGTGTTGGAAGGTTTAAAATAACCAAGAGGGTGGAGGATGTAGGTCATCAGTAGAGTGCTATCTAACATGAACAAGGCCCTGTGTCTGATCCCCAGTACAAGCAAAAACAAAAGGTAGGGGTGGAGCAGTGGATCAGAGTGTCCTGGACTTGTTGATAGCTCTACTATTCTGGAGACTAAATTCATAGATCAGATGTAAGTATGAATTACACATTTCCATTTTATCCTTTGAGTGGTATGTAGAATTGTTATCTATCCCAGGGAGACTAGAAAGAGGAACCTATACAGGTGATTAATAACGTACATATCCTTGTGCAGAGTGAATATATAGCTCTCCTGGATGTATCATTGGAGAGAAGAGTTAGTAATATGTTCCCAAGTGCTTGTGTACTGCACTGGACTCTGACAACCATTTCAGTCAGTCTAATTGCTGAAATATGATAGCAGTTTATCTCACTCGCTTCAGTTTCCTGGAAGTCAGCCATGGCGTAGGGTTCAGCAGGAGGAGGCCTGTTTAGTATTCCAGGTTTCAAGGATTCTGTTTCCCATTAACTCTACCTCCATCCACAACCTTGGTGTCCTCCACTGAATTCCTCTGTAGCTGACAGTGAAAGAAAAGGGAACTTGGAGGATTGGGCAGAGGCTTTTAGGAGCCAGGCTGGAAGTGGTGTGCATCGCTTGTATCTATCTGTATTCATTCACTGGTATTCAGTCCTGTAGGTCTACCTAACTTCAAGGAGGGTCTAGGAAATGTAAGCTAGCTTTGTAGCTGGCAAGAAAGTTTATTGAACACAAAAATCTCTGCCACTCTTAAGAGATTGTCTGTTCTAAGCAGAAGTCCGAAATGTACATTTTTATGTGATTTGGCTTATTACCTCTTTTACTTTAATCTTGTGCAACAGGCCACATATTTTGCAAAGGAGTCATGCATTCCTCTCTTCAGAATGGAGAAAAAGATCTTTATTATATTTCCAGGTTCTAGGAAAATGAAGGAACTCATGAGCTCTGTCAGTTCTTGAACCTGGTTTTGATTAGGTGTATTGGCACACTTCTGTAATCCCACCACATGAGAGGTGAAAAAGCAAGAGGATCAGGAGTTCAAGTCCATCCTTGGCTACATAGAGAGTTTGAGACCAGTCTGGGTTAAGTGAAAGCCTGTCTGGGAGGGAAAGGAAAGGTAGCAAGAATCTGTTTTGACCCCAAATAGAGAAATGGATTCCTCTTGCCTGACTCACATAGAGTTAAGTTTAATTGCATTCTGGTAGACAAGAATCTTGACAAGGTAGTACTAGATAAACTAGTGTCAGATGCAAAACTCTAGTATAAAGTTTTTTGTAAAGTAAAAATAAAGCTAAGAGATCTGGTTAGTAATTTTTGTTCTTTTTTTTGGTTTTTCGAGGTAGGGTCTCGCTCTAGTCCAGGCTGCCCTGTAATTCACTATGTAGTCTCAGGGTGGCCTTGAACTCATGGCAATCCTCCTACCTCTGCCTCCCGAGTGCTGGGATTAAAGGTGCGCCACCACGTCCGGCTGTTCTTTTTATTTTTAAATTTTTGAGAGAGAGAGCACATGCATGGGCATTCCAGGGCCTCTGGCCTTTGCCAACAAACTTGACATGTATGCATTTGCCACTTTGTGTATCTGGCTTTATGTGGGTACTGGGGAATCAAACCTGGACCATCAGGCTTTGCAAGCAAGTGCGTTTAATCACGGAGCCATCTTTCCAGCCCTTTTTGTTCTTTTTAAAAAGTCATATTTCTCTATAATCATGTCTGTAAATTTTTCCAGCCTGCAGGTCAGGAGTCATCCTTCCCTCCTCCGGGTCAATATCCTTATCCTAGCGGCTTTCCCCCAGTGGCAGGAGGTACCTACCCACCAGTGCCAAGTGGCCCCTACCCAGGTGCTGGAGGCTACCCTGCACCTGGAGGTTATCCAGCCCCTGGAGGCTATCCTGGTGCCCCACAGCCAGGGGGAGCTCCGTCTTTTCCTGGAGGTAAGCTTTAAGTCAATGAATTAGTAGGGATTGCTGAAGGATTGTTTTCTCTCTTATCCTTTTAATTCCTTCTTTGTGAGAGGTCAGACGTCAGACGTACTCTTAGCTAACCATAAAGCTAGCAAGATAGTCATGAATGTTCTGAGGGCATGAAAGCTAGGAGAGTAAAAAATTCTGTTGTGAAGGGAGTTAGGATAATGTTCATGTTAATGAACTTCAGTTAGCATGCCCCAGACCTCTGGGACCGCTTGATCTGAAGCTTTAGAAAAGCCACAGCAACTTGTAGTATAAGCTAATAAGAAAGATAAATGTACTAAAACTCTTGAAACTTACTTTAAAAAAAATTTAAACCAGGTAGAGTGGCACATGCCTTTAATCCCAGCACTTGGGAAACTGAGGAATTGCTGTGAGTTCAGGGCCAGCCTGGGTCTACAGAGTAAGTTCCAGGTCAACCTGCACTAGAGTAAGACTCTGCCTCAAAAATAAATAAATAAATAAATAAATAAATAAATAAATAAATAAATAAATAAGCAAAAAGTTTTATTTGTGTGCACACAGCAGGGTCTCTTACCATGGCAAACAAAACACCAAGCCCTTGCACCACTTCATGCTTATGTGAGTGGCTAGGGAATTGAGACTTGGGCCAGCAGGCTTTGGTAGGCAAGCACCTTTACTGCTGAGCCATCTCCCCAGCCAGCCCAATGAGTTGACAAGAAATTGAATATACATATGAAAGACTGCTGTTACAGAAATACTCTTTTACCTCCCCCCCCCCCCACTGTTAACATTGTTCTAAAGTTTTCTTTTTAATTGTGAGACCTTTAGCTACAGTTTTTACTATTTGTTTTGAGATGGGAGGTCTCACTCTGCAGCCCTGGAACTCACTATGTAGTTCAGGCTGGCCTTTGAACTCCACCTCACCCTCTCTAGTGTTAGAATAATAAGTGTGAACTACCCTGCTTGGATTCACTGTGGTTTGTTGACTGTTCTTTTTTTGTTTTGTTTTTTGAGGGAAGTTCTCACTGTAGCCTAGGCTGACCTGCCTCCCAATGAACAATAGTTCCTTTTCTTAAAAATATTTTTTGTTAGGTGGGTAAGTGCACACACCTTTAATCCCAGCACTTGGGAGGCAGAGGTAGGAGGATTGCCATGAGTTTGAGGCCATCCTGAGACTACATAGTGAATTCCAGGTCAGCCTGGACTAGAATGTGATCGTATCTTGAAACCACCCCCCCCCAATTATTTGTAAGTAGAGAGTGTGTGTATGGGTATTCCAGGGCCTCTTGCTATTACAAATAAGCTCGAAATGCATGTGCCACTTTGTGTGTCTGGTTTGAGAATACTGGGGAATTGAACCCTGGCCAGCAGACTTTGCAAGCCAGCTCCTCTAATGATGAGCCATTTCTCCAGCTTGAACTGTTATTTTCTGTGGTTCCTCCAGGCCAAGGATATGGAGCCCCACCGAGTGGAGCAGGCTTTCCTGGGTATCCACAGCCACCTTCACAATCTTATGGTGGTGGACCAGCTCAAGTTCCAGTACCTGGTAAGTCCCAGCTGCTGAGAGTGAAACAGTATCAGGATACTGTGAATTGTTCGTTTGCCGCAGCAAGAACTTGGTTTATGTTTGGAATTGTGTATATTTCTGTAAATAATTTTTAAGATTATGGCTTCATGAAATATATTAATAGAAGATCAAAATCCACAAAGTGGAGTCAAGAGCCTTTTTTTTCTACTAAAAAATATGGCTTGCCGGGTGTGGTGGCGCACGCCTTTAATCCCAGCACTCGGGAGGCAGAGGTAGGAGTATCGCCGTGAGTTCGAGGTCAGCCTGAGACTACAGAGTGAATTCCAGATCAACCTGGGCTAGAGTGAGACCCTACCTCAAAAGTTACAAAGCAAATCCTCAAAGTTACAAAGCAAATCCTTTAGGAATCTCTCTCAGAACTGAGAATCTTTCCAGATAGAATCTGACTTGAATACTCTAACCACTGAACCATCTTCGTCAGCTCCTTGGAATCTAGATTTTGTGTGTGTGTGTGTGTGTGTGTGTGTGTGTGTGTGTGTGTGTGTGTGTGTGTTTGATGAAGCAGAAGGGGACTGTTGTGGTGGGGAGGGAACAGCTAAAGAAGGGACAGAGGAGGGTAATGGGAGACAAATAGGAACATAGCACAGTGATTATACATATACAAAATTGTCTTAGATTTTGTGCACTAATTAAAGCTTTTTAAAAATTATCCCAATGACTAGCTTAGCATGAATGGTCTTCTGTTTCTGTGTTTGTGGGGATCAATGTAATCGTCATGCTCTGGGACATTGTTGTTACTGTTTGTTTTTAATGTGCAGGTGGTTTTCCTGGAGGACAGATGCCTTCTCAGTATCCTGGAGGACAACCTCAGTACCCTAGCCAGGTATTTTTGCTTCTGTCTTAAGTTGTTTGTTGTTTTTAAGATATTGTTCATTTGCAGAGAGAGAGAGAGAGAGAGAGAGAGAATGAACAGGTGTGCCAGGGCCTCTAGTCATTGCAAACACACTCCAGATGCATGTGCCACTTTGTGCATCTTGCTTTATATGGGTACTGGATAATCAAACCCTGGTTGTTGCAGGCAAGTGCCTTAGCTACTGTGCCATCCCTACAGGGCCCCCCCCCCTTTAAGTTTTTACTTTTTTTTTTTTTTTTGGCTTTTCGAGGTAGGGTCTCACTCTAGCCCAGGCTGACCTGGAATTCACTATGTAGTCTCAGGGTGGCCTTGAACTCATGGTGCTCCTCCTACCTCTGCCTCCCAAGTGCTGGGATTAAAGGCTAAAGGTGTGCGCCACCACGCCCCGGCTTAAGTTTTTACTTCTACCTTTTAAATTTATTCTGGGTAACTCTTTCTGTGTAATGCTAAAGAAGGGTGCCACTCCTTTGTGAAGCAGAGGAAATGATCTTTTGCAGTAACTTGAGATTTAATCTTTGCTCCTGATAGATGCCATGCTCTTTTTGGTTCATTTGCTTCAAGTAATGTCCTGGTAAGTGTGATGATGCAAGCCTAGGTTCTTCTCACATATTAAATTTTTTTTAGGGGCTGGAGAGATGGCTCAGCGGTTAAGGCACTTGCCTCCAGTGCCTAAGGCCCGGGGTTCAATTCCCCAGGACCCACATAAGCCAGACCCACAAGGTGGTGGCCCTGGTGTGCGCTCTCTCTCTCTCTCTCTCTCTCTCTCTCTCTCTCTCTCTCTCTCTCTCTCTGCTTGAAAATGAATAAATAAAATTTAAAAAAAAATTTTTTTTAGGTCTTCCCTTCCTTTAGCAGTAACTTAGAACTATGAACTTGGGTGACTGATTGATGTTTCTGGTAATGATTCATGAAAGGTGATTTTGTTTCCTACTTTCCATTATAACTTTCCATTCTTCTTTCAGATCAGTACAGAATCCTTTTCTTCCTATCCTGCTTTCTCTCCTGTTTCTTTGGATTGTAGCAGTGAAGTGAGTAAGGTTTTCTAATGGTCACTAACCGCTAGCTCGTTTTATGGTTATCATTCATTTCCGACATACATACTTTCTCACATACTTTTCACGGCTTATTTGAGAGCTCAACTATACAGGTTTTTATCTTTGTCTCTAATGCTTGGCAGAGCTTTACACATAGTAGCTAATTAATTATTGAATTTATTTCTCTGTAACCCCAAAGCTTTCTTGTATATGACCTCTTCATCCCATCTCTGTATGGCTCCTCATCTTAATTCTGTTAAATTTCCTTCTGTGTTCTGTTGGAGTTACTAGGAGCAAAAGCAACAAAGCAATAAAATTTTTAAAAATATTTATTTGAGAGTTAGAGCAAGAAAGAGAGGAAATGAGTATGCCAGAGCCTCTTGCAATGCAACCAAACTCCAAATGATTTGCCACTTTGTGCATCTAGCTTTATGTGGGTACTGGGGAATCAAACTTAAGCCATCAGGCTTTGCAAGCAAGTACCTTTAACACTGAGCCATCTCTCCAACCCTAAATAAACTTTTTAAAAAAGGATATTTATTTGCAAGAATAGAGAGAGGGAGGTAAAAGAGAAAAGCAGAGAAAATATCCTACCCATGCCTCCAGCTACTGTATAACAAACTCCAGATGCAAGTGCACTACTTTGTGCATCTGGCTTTATGTGGGCACTGGGGAATCAAACCCAGGCTATTAGGCTTTGCAAGCAAGCACCTTTAACTGCTGAGCCATCTCTCCAGCCTTAAATGTACTTTTATTTTTTATTTTATTTTTTTTGCCTTTATTTATTTATTTTTTTATTATCCATAATGAGTTACAACATTTAGTGGGCAAACAATA
>PVHP010003330.1:67243-79639 GCA_004024765.1 Zapus hudsonius
TGTGACAGGGGACCATGGATAGACTAGTAATCAGCCAGGTTCTCCTGTCCGTACCTCTGGATAGTCTCCCCCACCACGGCTCTCACAATCTTTCCGCCCCCTCTTCCGCATAGTTCCCTGAGTCGTGGTGGATGAGTAATAAGTTTGCTTTAAGGTTGTGAGCTTAGGGGTCTTTGTGTCGAAAATCGTTGGTTTCTTTAAATGTACTTTTATACTTCCCTTTATTTTAATTTTTTATTGATTTTTATGTAGTATAATAATCATCTAACATTCAAAAAATATTTTTATTTATTAGAGAGAGGAAAAAAATGGGTATTCCAGGGCTTCTTACCACTGCAGACAAACTCCAAACACATGCACCCACTACTTTTTACTTCTGGCTTTGTCATTATATATTTTTTTAATTTTTAAATTTTCATTTTATTCGTGTGTGTGTGTGTGTGTGTGTGTACGTACATGTACTTGGGGCATGTCCTGGTCCCTTTTGCTGCTGCTAAAGAATACCAGTTACTTGAATGTGAGGGCAATCTGGCTGTGACATCTGTCACCCCATTGATCGCCAGGGTTGATTCAGCTGATCTGGCTGCTCACTTGGTTGAAGAGGATGACGTTCCCCGAATAGAGGAGGACTGGTCTTCGGTCAAGGGTGTACGAGTAGCTGCGCTCCCCTGCTAGAACCTCCAAGCTCTCAAGAATACTAGATACTTATGGCTGGGCGTGGTGGCGCATGCCTTTAATCCCAGCACTGGATGCAGAGGTAGGAGGATCACCATGAGTTCAAGGCCACCCTGAGATAGTGAATTCAGGTCAGCCTGGGCTAGAGTGAGACCCTACCTCAAAAAACAAAACAAAAAAAAAAGAAAAAAGAATACTAGATACTTAAGCCACACTTTGTGTCCAGCTTACATGGGCAGCTTGGGAATTGAAACCAGGCTGGCAGGCCTTGCAAGCAAGCACCTGTAGCAGCTGAGCCATCTCCCTGATTCCACCTCCTTTTCCCTCTTCTATTAAAAAAGAAAAGCTAATGCACAAGAAGGCAGCAACTTTAATTTCACAATTTGTACTCACTTGTCTCATGGAAATTTGATAACTTCAGGAGAAAAATCTGTCTGGAAGGAAGATATGGTTTTTTCTGTTGCAGAATGATCACTGATAATAAAACACTAATGTCCTTGTCCTAAGTATGATATCTGGGCAAATCTAAGCTGCCTTATTGTCCAAGCACGAATCCTGACTTGAATTTTATGCCTCTTTTTCTTAGCCTGCTGCCATGACTCAGGGTACTCAAGGGACAATCCGACCAGCCGCCAACTTTGATGCTATGAGAGATGCTGAAATTCTCCGTAAAGCAATGAAGGGATTTGGTAAGGAAAGTGGGTTTTGCCTTTTACAATAAGTTAAAGCAATGATTATGAGGAGAATGAATCTAATTTTATAAATCAAGTTCTTGTGCCAGCCTGTGTGCCTATGCCTCAGTGTTATGTGGCACTTACTAGCTTATGAGCATTCTAAAAGTTGATCTCAGGATCACACAGTCAGGACTTTGTCCTCACGCCAACATGTATGGCTCTTCTAGGGACAGACGAACAGGCCATTGTGGATGTTGTAGCCAGCCGTTCCAATGATCAGAGACAAAAGATTAAATCAGCTTTTAAGACCATGTATGGCAAGGTATGTATTTTCCTTTTTATTTAAGTGAATACCAACAGAACTGTGCACTCATGTCAGATTGGATACTACATTTTTGTTTTGTCTTTGTTTTTTGAGGTAGGGGTCTTGCTCTAGCCCAGGCTGACCTTGAATTCACTATGTAGTCTAGTCTGGCCTAACACTAATGGCAATCTTCTTACCTCTGCCTCCTGAGTGCTGAGATTAAAGGTGTGCGCCACCATGCCCAGCTGGTATTTTGTTTTTATTAGTATGTGTGGTACAAATGGACTTTACAGATGTAATGTATTCTGTTAAAAGCCTAACCAACTGGATTATCACTACCTCTCAGATCTGCTCTTATGTGTGATTCAGGGCTTGTAACATAGCCCCTGCTTATTCTCAAAGCCATCTTCCACTCTTTCCTCTGAAACATGGCTTATGTTAATTATATGGTTATACTCTACACACTGGTGTTTCTATGCTTCTGTGTTATGTACATGTTCCTGGACTATTATACTTTTCCTCTTGTTTTTGCATGACAGACAACTTCTTGAGGAATCGTATGTGCCCTTGCAGCACCCCATACACACCTGTGGGGCTCGCTTGCAGAGGCTCAAGTACAAAGTTGGGTGAACGGCTCTATCATTCTTCCACCTGGTCTTCTTATGAGTGGGAGTCTTTTAATATTTCTGGAGCTTGTAGGTTCTCTGAAGATTCTGCCCAGCTTTTCTTTTTTCTTTTCTTCCTCCCAGTATTTATTCATTTTCAAGCAGAGAAATACAGAGAGAAAGACAGACAGACAGACAGACAGAGAAAGCACCAAGGGTGGGTCTGGCTTATGTGGATCCTGGGGAATTGAACTTGGGGCCTTAGGCACTGGAGGCAAGTGCCTTAACCGCTAAGCAATCTCTCCAGCCCTCTGCCCAGCTTTTCTTTGTGGGATCTGGAGATTTGAACTTGGGCAGTCTCTGGTTCCCTCAGGCCTTCTTGGTTGACAGGAAGTGCACTTAACCGGTTATCATCTCCCCAGCCCACTTACTTTAAAATTTCTTATTATACCACATTCAAGTTTAAATTTAGGTTTTTTGCATAAAGCAATTCCACTTCATTTTTGTGTATTTTTCTTAAATTCAAGTAATAAGACTTGGAGATAATGTGTATTGAGCTTGCACTTGTCATTAAACAGGACCTAATTAAGGATCTCAAATCAGAGTTGAGTGGAAACATGGAAGAACTGATTCTTGCCCTGTTCATGCCACCCACGTATTATGATGCCTGGAGCTTGAGGCATGCAATGCAGGTACTGTACGTCATTCTGAGTTTTGTACTAAATATGTAAAGCCCCACAGGTTACTGTGGTTCTAGTTTTGCAGTGAGAGTTAAAACAGTGTGTTGCACCATCTGAAACAGAGATTTCAGCCAAAAGGACAATGAGACACTCAAAGGAACAGTAAGACTTAGTTACTTCCAGAGATTTTGTTCCGCTTCTGTATAATTCCCTTTTCTTTCATTTCATAAAGGGAGTTGGAACTCAGGAACGTGTGTTGATTGAGATATTATGCACAAGAACAAATCAAGAAATTCGAGAAATTGTCAGATGTTATGAATCAGAATTTGGACGAGACCTTGAAAAGGACATCAAGTCTGATACCTCAGGGCATTTTGAACGTCTCCTTGTATCCATGTGCCAGGTGAGTGTAGCGTATTTGTGTGTTAATGGAGGGCACATACTTCAGTGCCTGTTGGCAGTTAGCACTGTCTATGTCTTTTAGGATTTAGTCTCCTTACGATACTGCTATCTCTAAAGAGGCAATGCAGAAATCCAGTGTGCAGTTTTCCCTGTACTTATTACTGGGATTTATCTCTTCAAACCTGGCTTTTACAAAGAATCAGAAATTAGCTTCTTCTGGGTTTTATGCAATCAAAAACCAACTTGAAGCTCTGTTGCTGGGATGGGGATGAGACTGTATGCGAGCCTCGCAGTGTCCTGTCAGTTATGCTGGAACAACTAGCTAAAGATCTGCAGGACCACCTTGGAGATGCTGGAAGATGTGAGGACTGTGTGAAGAGAGGCAGAAGAGCAAGAAAAACAACCAAAACACTGTGTTTAGTATCTCCTTATTATTCCCCAGAAGTGCTGGGGAAGTGACAGATTCCAAGAGGGTATTTGGAATGGTGTGAGAAACAGACTTCTAGAAGGGGTGGCATCGGAAAGACAGGGAAAAGATAAGCACACTGATTCAGCCTTCATAGTTACAGCTGGTGCACAGTGTTGTATGGCCTCAAGGGATCTAAGAGCAGAGGAGAGGAGAGGTGACTCTGTGGTTCAAGGCACTGGCTTGTAAAAGCAAAGGAAGGGTTCTGAAGAGCCAAGGGAGGTAATTAGAGAAAGAGTACTAAAGGTACATGTGATGTTGTGTGAAATGACTAGGGGATACAGAAATGCAAAGAGGCAAATGGGTTAGAGGAAATTGAATTGCCTTAAACAGAACAACTGAGCAGAAAAGTAAGGATTTAAGAATATTGTGGGCATAGTGGTGCAAGCCTTTAATCCCAGCACTTGGGAAACAGAGGTAGGAGGATCACCATGGGTTCAAGGCCACTCTGAGACTACATAGTGAATTCCAGATCACCTTGGGCTAGAGTGAAACCCTGCCTTGAAAAACCAAAAATAAAAAATAATTGCCATCTCTAACAGACAACGCAGAATCCAGTGTACAGATTTCCTCTGTAGTTAGTTATTCCTGGGATTTATTCCTTCAAGCTTGGCTTTTGTAAGGAATCAGAAATTAATCTCTTCAGGGGCTGGAGAGATGGCTCAGCGGTTAAGGCACTTGCCTCGAGTGTCCAAGGTCCCAGGTACTAAAAAAGCATTACTAAGACTTCATATGAGACTGTAGGGTTTTTCTTCATGCAGGGTTCTGGACCCACCCCTGTCTTTTCCAGGGTGTGAAAACAGAAGTAGCTTCTGAAAAGTGGGACTGTATTGTGGATTTGAAGCAAAGGCAATAGCTTGAAGATTTTTTTCTCCCTCAGTACATTTTTTAAAAAATATTTTTTATTCATTTTCAAGCAGAGATAGAGAGAAGAGAGGAGAAGAGAGAGAGGAGAGTAGAGAGAGAACATCAGGGTCACCACCTTGTGGGTCTGGCTTATGTGGGTCCTGGGGAATTTAACCTGGGGCTTTAGGCACTGGAGGCAAGTGCCTTAACCGCTGAGCCATCTCCCCAGCCCAGTACATTTTTTTAAATAAGTTTTTATTATTTGTTTGTGGTAATATGAATGGAACCCTTCTACCATGTGAGGCAGGTGCTCTTCCTCCATAGGATACGCCCAGCCCCTCTTCTTGAGCACCCTTTTCTCTGTTTTGTAGAATGCCTCTGCATAACTCGGGTGCCAAGCACTCCTCAGAAGACAGTTTTCTACCAGTGAGCATCTTCCCAGTGTGTTTCTGAGATGGGCACTAAGCCTCACCTTTCTCTAAGAAGCTCATCCATCATTTTTATTTATGTCTTCATAATAAATACTTACACACTATACTCAGATAGGAAACCTCCTTGTTATACCCTCCCTCTTTTGAGTGAAATTCCTTGAATTTGTCTTGTCTATCTTGTGTCCCTGTCACTTAGCATAGTGCCTGGCACAAAGAAAGCGCTCGATATCTTACAGCTGCATGTGAGTAGATGTCAATATAGTGCATATTGGTCTCAAATTTCAGCTAAGGGGATTATAATATTATCATTTGACTGGTAGATTATATCTCCTTGTAGAAAAACTTTGGTTTTATTTAGCTCTCAAAGCCTTGGTGCCCTTCACTTTAACATAACCTCATTAAACCATAACTATAATCCAAAATTAAAAATATAACACAATTACCAGCTTCTTTGGAAAGGAAAAGCATGCAGGACAGATTTTATGCATTAATCATTAATAAGTTATACCTTTAGGACCGGGGAGGATGACTCAGCAAATAAGAACTCTTTCTGTGCTAGCATGAGGTCCTGATTTTGATTCCCAGTACCCATGTAGAAAGCCAGGCATGGCTTCACATACCTGTAACTCCAGTACTGAGGGCTGACACTGGAGGACCACTGGGGCTCACTGATCAGCCAGCCTAATTGAAACACAGGGATCTCCAGGTTCAGTGAGAGACTCTTGTCTCAGAGAAATAAGGCAGAAGAGCAACAGACGAGGATGCCTGATGTCCAATCCCTGCAGGGTCTGCCCATGTGTGCATTAGCACACACATGTACAACATGTTATCCCCTTTTTTTTTTTTTTTTTTGGTTTTTCGAGGTAGGGTCTCGCTCTAGTCCAGGCTGACCTGGAATTCACTCTGTAGTCTCAGGGTGGCCTTGAACTCATGGCGATCCTCCTACCTCTGCCTCCCGAGTGCTGGGATTAAAGGCGTGCGCCACCACGCCCGGCTTTTTTTTTTATTTTTATTTTTTTTACATGTTATCCCTTTAATCCACAGTGAGTAGATCAGTGAAAAGTGTGGTTTTTTTTTTTTTTTTTAGAACTATTATTTCTTTATTATAATTCTTGCCTTCCTCTTGCAGGGAAATCGTGATGAAAACCAGACTGTAAACCACCAAATGGCTCAGGAAGATGCACAGCGCCTCTATCAAGCTGGCGAGGGGAGACTAGGGACAGATGAGTCTTGCTTTAACATGATCCTTGCCACAAGAAGTTTTCCTCAGCTGAAGGCTACCATGGATGCTTATGCCAGGGTATGAGTTCTATTACTTTGGTTGGTTGGTTGGTGTTTGTTTTTTGTTGGTTTTTTGTTTGTTTGTTTTTGAGGTAGGGTCTCGCTGTAGCTCAAGCTTATCTGGAATTTACTATATAGTCTTAGGGTAGCCTTGAACTCGCAGCCTCCTACCTCTGCCTCCTGAGTGCTGGAATTAAAGGTGTGTACCACCACGTCTGACTTTGAGCCCTTCTGTTTTAAAATATGAAACTATTTAAATATATATGTATTATATATTTATAAACTAAATATTTATTTATTTCAGATGGCTAATCGAGATTTGTTAAGTAGTGTCTGCCGTGAGTTTTCCGGATCTGTTGAAAGTGGCTTGAAGACCATTTGTAAGATACTTGCTTTTGTGTTTTGTGTTGTTTTGTTTTCTTTTTAAATGAGTAGGGGCTTTGCATAGAAGCAGTACTGAGCTAATCTTGTATTTTTAAAATATTTTATTTATTTGCTAGTAGTTAGGCAGAATTTATATATGCATATATATATACATATATATATATATATATATATATGTATATATATATGGAAAGAGAAAGAGAAAGAGAGAAATGAGAATGGTTGCACCAAGGCCTCTTACCACTGCAATGGAACTCCAGATGCAAGTGCCACTGTGCATCTGGCTTTATGTGGGTGCTGGGGAATTGGACCCAGGCTTTACAAGAAAGCACCTTTAAATGCTGAGCCATCTCTCCCACTTAACTACTAAACCATCTCTCCAGCCTTTTTTGTTTCTTTTTCTTTTTTTTGTCTTTTTGAGGTAGGGTCTCACTCTAGCTCAGGCTGCTGACCTGGAATTCACTATGTAGTCTCAGACAGGCCTCCAATTCACAGTGATCCTCCTACCTCTGCCTCCCAAGTGCTGTGATTAAAGGCATGTGTCACCATGCCCGGCTTAATCTTGTATTTTATATGTAAGGTTTTATGAATGATTGTCGGTATGCTCAATAGGGCTGTTTGGGGACGAGCTGGCCTTTGCTTGTACTTCTGAGTACTATGCATGGAGATCGTAGCATTTCCTTTACGGGAAAGAGCCCCTGGGGTCTGGGGAGATGGCTCAGCAGTTAAAGACACCTGCTTTCAAAAGCCTGCCAGTCCAGGTTCAGATGCCTTGCCAGTCACATAAAGCCAGATGAGCATCCATTTGCAGGGGCAAGAGACGCTGTAAATAAATGAGAGGAAGAGTCCCCAGGAGCTGCTGATAGCGCCACAAAACGGTCCAAGCCCTCAGCCCAATGAGGCCCTTTTCCTTTTGAAGTTGATGTGTTTCTGGTGATCTAATGCCCAGATATAGAAATGGAAATGAAGTGGAAATTTTGTCCCCATGGATACTACAGGACAAAAAAGAATATTGGTAGCACATTGTATTAACATTAGACTGTCTTCTAGATGTCACTGTAGTAATGATAGTAAAGTGGTAATCTGCTTAAGTACCTCTCTCTTGTCTACAGGATTTCACTATGCTCAGTGAATTTCCTAGGAGAAATGGCAGATATCTGAGCATCATTTTGTAATATTTGCTCAAACCTGTTTTCTCTTAGTGTATGCATATCTTTCTCTCTCTTTTTAATATTTATTTCTATTCATTTACGAGCAGAAAGAGATAGTGTATGGGTGCGCCAGATGCATGCGCCACTGTGCATCTGTCTTTACATGGGCACTAGGGAATTGAACTCAGGTCATTAGGCTTTGCAGGCAAGCACCTTAACCGCTGAGCCATCTCTCCAGCCTCTGTTTTTTGGTTTTTTTTTTTTTTGGGGGGGGGTTGAGGTAGGGTCTTGCTCTAGCCTAAGCTGAACTGCAATTCTAAGACTACTAAGTAGTCTCTTGGGTGGCTTCGAATTTTTGGTGATCCTCCTACCTGTGCCTCTCAAGTGTTGGGATTAAAGGCATGCACCACCATGCCTGGCATCCGTATTTTCTCCTAGCCTGATGATCGATAAATATTTTTGTGGTGCTGGAAATTGAACCTAGCATCACCACTCAGCTATCTATTCTCAGCCCCAAAATTAAATTCTTTTTTTTTAAATTCTTGACTTAGAGAATTCAGATTTTTGTCATTTTAGTAAGATGATATTAAATCTGGGTCATATATGCTACTTACAAATTTTCA
This sequence comes from Zapus hudsonius, assembly GCA_004024765.1. Taxonomy (NCBI): domain Eukaryota; kingdom Metazoa; phylum Chordata; class Mammalia; order Rodentia; family Dipodidae; genus Zapus; species Zapus hudsonius. The sequence goes on from PVHP010003330.1 coordinate 75,766, forward strand.
CACTATTAAGGGAGAAATTATAAAAGACTCTTAAGTCAGTGCACCTATAGAGAGAAAATAGGTTTATTGGCTAGAGAGACTCTTGGAATGGAAGGCTGCTGCATAATGCAGCTACAGAGAAAGATAGCTGCTAAGGGAAGTCAAGAGTGTGGAGTGTTACTACACACTTGAGATCTGCATGGAAGATAATCAAAGGCAGGCTTGGAGGGAGGCATGAAGCCAGGGCATAGGATGGCATGTCAGGCCTGGCTTCCAGTCCCAAGCATCTCTGCTTTTCAGTGCAGTGTGCCCAGAACCGCCCCGCCTTCTTTGCTGAGCGACTCTACTATTCCATGAAAGGCGCCGGCACAGACGACTCCACCCTAGTCAGAATTGTGGTCACTCGAAGTGAGGTAAGACAAAGGCACATTTTCCCTTTTTGTCTGATTTTGAATTTGAATGTAAAATTTCTAAAAAGTTCTTGGCTGTGAACCCCTCAGGAGTGATGCTTGGTCACTGCCAAGAAAGGCAGAACAAATCCTATTAATTTTCCTCAAGCAGGGAGAAAGGCCTACAATAGAGAAACAGACCTGCGTCTCTCAAAGAAGTTAACATTAAGAGACTTTTTCCTACTTGACAACATCTGTGGAGAATACATTTATAGGAAGTTAGAAGATATTGTTAATTTTTTTTTTTTTTTTAGCAGAAGAGAGTCTCACTATGTTGTGAACGCTTGGGCTCAAAAAGTCCTGCATGTACCATTATGTCTGACTCATTTATTTTGGATCAAGTTTTGGAGTGCTGGGAGTTGACCTCAGATCCTTGCCCATGCTAGGCAAGGGCTCCTTTCATGTAGTGAGACTGGATCTCATTCTAGCCTAGGCTGATCTAGAATTCACAGTGATCCTCTTACCTCAGCCTCCCAAGTGCTGGGATTAAAGGTGTTCACCACATCTGACTTGTTTGTTTGGTTTTGGGTTTGTTTTTTAGTTGTTTTTTTTTTTTTTTTTTGGTTTTTCTTGGTAGGGTCTCACTCTAGCCCAGGCTGACCTGGAATTCACTATGTAGTCTCAGGGTGGCCTTGAACTCATGGCGATCCTCCTACCTCTGCCTCCCAAAGTACTGGGATTAAAGGTGTGCGCCACCACGCCCGGCTATCTGACTTGTTTTAATTGAAAGAAATTATATACTATTAAATAAAACTAGAGAAGGTAGATCATCTTTTTTTTTTTTTTTTTTTTTTCAGTGCTGAGGACTGAACCCAGGGCCTTGTTTTTGCTAGGCAAGTGCTCATCCACTGAGCTAAATCCCCAACCCTTTTTTTTTTTTGTTCCTCTTTAGATCATCTTTTTAGAAAGACAACCAGATAGTAGCATACAGTATTCTTTTTAAAAAGAACTATTTATTTTTTACACTTAAATTCTCCAAGTAAGATCTTGTCTTAAACTGTGATAAAATACATATGACAAAGTTTAATGTCTTAACCATTTTTTTGTTTTTGTTTCTGTTTTTTTTGTTTTGTTTTTTTTTTTGTTTTTTTTCCGAGGTAGGGTCTCGCTCTAGCCCAGGCTGACCTGGAATTCACTATATAGTCTCAGGGTGATCCTCCTACCTCTGCCTCCCGAGTGCTGGGATTAAAGGCGTGTGCCACCACACCCGGCTTGTCTTAACCATTTTTAAGTGTTATGTTCTGTGGCAGTGAGTGTACTCACATCATTGTGCACTGTCACCATCAGTGTCTGGTGTTTTCATTAACTAGTGACTCCTCATCATTGTCTCCTCACAGCTAGTGTTGCCATACAACTTCCCATCCCTGTGTTTGACTGTTAGGTTCTGCATGTGATTGGTATTATCCAGTATTTGTCCATTTATGCCTGGCTTCTTTCACTTAGCCAAGTGTTCTCAGGACTCATGCAGAAAGTATCATGTGTCAGAAATGTCCTCTCTAAGAGGAATAACAATCCACTTTATCTGTATACTTCTGTCTCTTTCTTCCTTGACCGGTGTTTGCATACATGGTTTGCTGTTGGTTTTGGCTATTGTAAATAACATTGCTATAAATGTGGTGTACAAGTATTTGTCCAATTCCCCGCTTTCACTTCTTTTGGGTATTTATCGAATTGCTGGATAATACCATAATCCATGGCCCTTTTATAAAGTACCACACTGGCTTCCACGGTGGCTGTACCCGTTTCTCAGCATCCTTAATAATACTTCCTAAGGTCTTGATTTTTGATCATGGTTATCCTGTTATCAATAGCTATCCTGCATTTGAGTCTCTGAGATCCTTTTTTCAAATTGAGAACTTTAACATATGAAATTTATTGCAAATTGGTCATATTTACCTCACATTTTTAAATGATTGCCATTTGAGGCATAAGATATCTACATATCTGCTGCTCCTATCCAGTGTTTTACAACACAGTGAATCGGCTCTTTACTGGAAAGTCTGAGTACTGGTATGAATGATGTATTAGTCAGGGTTCTCTAGAGGAAACAGAGTTGATAGAATGGATTATAATGAAAGGGAATTTATTGGGATAGCTTATGACAGTCCAATAGTAGCAGTCTGTAGGCCCACAGGTAAGGAACCAGTAGCTGTTCAGTCCACGTAGATGGATGTCTCGGCAGTCCCAATCCAGCTCAGAAGGCCTGATGAATCCCTGGGGAGCGGCTGCTCTTCAGTCCAATATGTGAGCCCAGGGAAACTGGATTCCGATGTCCAGGAAGGGTAGGAGAGCAGGATGCGAGTGCAAGTCACAAACAAGCACCAGCAGCTGGGGGAGGAAGGAAGAGCCTCTCCTTCCCCTTAAACTTCCTTATATTAGTCTCCTTCTGGAAGGCCCACCCAGGATTACTATGGATTAGCTCAAATTGACAAATTTAACCATCACAGGTCTTCTCCAGAATCCCAAAAGGAATTTGTCAATCCTTCCTGCAGGCAAACTCAGAGACCTGCCCAAGATTATTATGGATTAGATCAAGTTGACAAATTTTAACGATCACAAATGATAACTATGGGATGTAATCTCCTTATTTTACTTATTAAGATGTTATTTAACAAAATTATGGAATAACATTTTTATAGAACACATCCAAATTTTATTGCTTGAAAAAATAACAGCATATGAAATCACAAGAATGTCAAAATGAAGTCACTAGGCTTTAAACATATAATACATTATCAGATGCAATAAAGTATTAACCTGAACTCTGCATCAGAAAGAAAAACATATAAAATACCTAAATTCAGCCAGGTGTGGTGGCACATGCCTTTAATCCCAGCACTGGGGAGGCAGAGGTAGGATCCACAGAAGTTCAAGGCCAGCCTAAGACTACATAATGAATTCCAGGTCAGCCTGGGATAGAGCAAGACCCTACCTCAAAAATAAAATAAAAAATAAAAACCTAAGTTTGAGAAATAGATACACTTAAAATAGAAAGTATAAGGATATTACAAATTAGAAAGCTAACACTTATTTCTCTAGAATACTATCATAGCCATGCGCCGCTGGGATGAATCTTCAAACCAGGCACAATTTATGGGAGGAAAGGATTTATTTGTAGCTATAAATACAGGGAAAGTTCCAGAATACAAAAGAGGCTGTTCTCCTTTCACAAGTCCAAGCAGAGAGAGAAACCCATCACCAATACCATACACACAGAACAGCAAACAGGCAGGAGAGCCAAAAAGAGAATATCTTCCCCTTTATATAGCCTTAGGGTGGGCTCTTGCAACCATTCTTTACATCCTGCCCCCTACTGATAGGCTGCCTTCCTGTAAACATCCTCAGAGACCTACCCAAGATAATTAAAAAGATCAAGTTGACAACAAAACCTAACCATCAGAATTACCTTTGGTTCTTAACCTTAAAAAACTTCTATCTTAGCCGAG
>PVHP010003331.1:0-79494 GCA_004024765.1 Zapus hudsonius
TGCATCTGGAGTTTGTTTGCATGCAGCTAGACACCTTGGCATACCCATTCTCTCCCTCTTCCCTTCTCTCTCCCTTTCTCCTTATAAATAAAAAAGTTTAGAGTCCATTAGAAATAAAGATTTTAAAATCTTAATAGACACACACATACACATACACACAAGAACTTCTTTTTGTACCTGAAAAACACTCAAATCAAATATTCACATGATTTTATAGACACTAGTGTTAGACAAATAAATGACATTACCATAGTGGATGAACAACGAAGAAAACACTTTCTACCACTTTCCCCTTAACCTGAAGGTCTACCAGTAACAGATGATAAAGATGTATGCCATGTTGTCAGCTGTTAGACCAAGATATTCTCTGGCAAACACAATATATGCTTCAGCATTTAGAGAACAGAAATTAGAAAAATTAAGTTACTTTGAAAATGGACAAGTTCTTTTTTATTCTTAAGAAACTGACATAGGAAATGTTTCTCTGAATAAAGAGTGTAATTTATTAACTTATTAGCTACATATTGAACTATCAAGACTCCATTTCGTAAGAAGATGCATTCCTTTGAAAAGATAAGACTTAAAGCTGCTTACATGTATGTTCCTTATAATTTCTTGACATGACAAAATAATTTTAAAAATTAAGGTATTTTAGGATCCTTTGATCAAATTTTCAGTTATTATTATTTTGTTTTTCAAGGTAGAGTTTCACTCTAGCCCAGGCTGACTTGGAATTCATTATATATTCAATATATATATATATATATTCATTCAGTCTCAGGGTGGCCTTAAACTCATAGCAATCCTACCTCTCTGCCTCCCAAGTGCTGGGATTAAAGATGTGTGCATTTTTAAAATATTTATTTATCTGAGAGAAAGAGGCAAAGAGAGAGAAAGGGAAGGAGGGAAGGAGAGAGAGAGAGAGAGAAACAGGCACGCAAGGGCCTCCAGCCACTGTAAATGAACTCCTGACACATGCACCACCTACTGCATCTGGCTTTATGTGGGTACTGGGGAACTGAACTCAGGTTCTTCTGATTTGCAGCCAAGTGCTTTAACCACGAAAACATCTCTCCAGCCCAAGTTTTTACTATATTTTTTAATGTAAAAGGCTTAACAGTCAGAACAATCACTTTTTTTCAACTTCCCACTAAGAACTGATCAAAATAATAAAAAAGAATTATCAAAGGGTCACTACCTGATCATAGGCCAGAGACCTCTTTGGGCATTCTGGCCATGTGGCTCTCTTTATGTCAAGGTGTGGACAGCCTCCCGTCTTTTCTCACTTCAAACTTATAGCCTTCTGGTCAGCCTTGGTTTCCGGGCACCTCCCTTCACTCCCCATCCTGGCCTCCGTTTGACCTGCTTTCCTGGCCCTGTGCTAATATCTTCAGTATGCATTATGGGCTTCATGAAGTAAAAAATAAGGATGAAACGATCTTTTCAAACATAAGCAAGAAAGACCTTCGCAATAAGAGACACAAAGGTTTACTGCATAGACCATTTTCTTAGCAAGTAAAAACGGCATTTTTCGAATCACCAGCATTGAAGGTATCTTTTTCATTTTCCATATCACTAGCTATAGATACAACCTTACTGAAAATCTATGTTTTGTCTTGACATGACATACACATGTTATCATGCAAAATGCTTAATACTAAATTTTCTAGTACTGCTCAGTCACTCTCAGTATTTCTATGAATTTTCCCCAGTAACTATTTTGGACAATGCCTATGAAAACAGCAATCTGAGTGTCAGAAGACCCAGCACTTGCAGATGAGTCAGTGAGCTGCCTGCAGAGGTGGGGAAAAAGAATATACTATACAACAAGAGAACTTAGTCTAAAATGGATCCATGAAGAAAGTGATCCATATCAAAACTTTGGAAGTTAAGGCTTGTAACAGGTAGAAAGTTCTAAACACCAGGTCCTAATGACCTTTCATTTTCCTTAGCATCAAAAGGGGGCTAAGTTTAAGTCACTGAAAGAGATTTTTTTTTCTGAATATATAAGATATGCAGCAAAGGGGAGAGAAATCTTTGTAAGAGAAAGTGGGCCAAGGGGAAAGTGCTAGGGTAAGGACTGGGGCCAGTAATGATCAACATCATTATAGGCAAGCTTGGCTCTTAAGAATCCAAAGTAGAATTTACTATACCTCTGGATGTGGCCACTGGAAGGCAAAGAGGAGTCTACTAGTAACAAAAGCAAGGGAATAGGACAGGAGGATATATAACATATATATAGAAAACAGTGCAATTAGCATATTGTAATACAGATCTGATCCAAGTGTATATTTATGTATAAAATGTATAAACACGACTCTTTATGAAAGATAATGAAAAGTACAAAGTTCAGGAAATTATCTATATAAGACTGAAATTATTGTGGTTTGAATGGAAAATTTCCCTTACAAGATCATGTGTTTGAACTGGTCCCGAGCAGATGACTCTGTTTAGGAAGGTTGAGTGGTAGAGCCTTGCTAGAAGACAGAGGTCACTGTGGGTGGGCCAGCCCCACTTCCTGTGCACCTCTCCACTTCCTGACTGTGGACACAAGGTAACAGCTCTGTTTCACCATCTTGTTGCTATGCCTTCCCTGCCATGATGGCAAGTAGCCATGGAACGCAAGCCAAGAATCCATCTATCTTTGGGCTGCTTCTTGTCAGGTTTTTGGTCTGAGCAATGAGTAAAGTCACTAATGTAGAATGTATGGAAGAAAAATGAAATTGTTTATAGTATTAATTATATGACTATCGTGATATGGTATATAAGCCACTTACTATCATTTCAGAGTCCTTTCCTTCCTATTAGTAGACTCACACAAAGTCTAGTCCCCCCCCCCATTCTCTGAACAAATGCTTCAAAAAAGCTTCACATTTTGGGGGGAAGCCATAAAACTTGTGGTAAAAGGACATTCTTAAAGGCAACTACCATAAAGAAAGAGCCTATTTCAAAAAGTCTGATTTATAAATAAGTATCTTGAATACTTCAATAGGTCTGCTTTAGACTTCTGTTTTAGCTTCTTTTAACAATGTTTGAGTGTGAGAATGCTTCCACCCAGCACTTTTGTTCTGTTTAGTGTAATTAGTAAGGGCAAAACTGCTTACTGTATGGCATGGACGTAAAGCACCTTTACAAGAGGAAAGAAACACAGACAAGATCACTTAATTCAAGTTAAATATGTCTCAAGTTTCTGAGTGGAGAAAAGATAAACATACTTTTATATCCCAAATCATTTACCCTCTGCAATTATCTCCTCTACCAGAACTCCAAAATCAATTTCAATGGACTTTCATTTATGCTTTATAATAGGAAAAAATGACACATTTCCAAATTCAATTAACCAAAACAAAAATTCCTAGGATACCCCATGTAATTCTGAGTGGACTGAACAATACATCTTAGCCACTCAGGACAAAAGGTCATTTGGAAGGGATGTGCCTTTAAGGTTTTACAAAGGCTTGTCTCCAGTCCTGTAATGAAAAAGGAAGCACATCTCCGTGGAGGAAGGATGCCCACTTTAAATAAGGAAATGGGTTTGCAGGATGCACACATGCTGCTTTCTGTCAGTGATAAGCACAGTCCACAAAACCTGTCCAGACTACTTGAGCTTTCATGTAGAAGACCTGCAGAGTATGCCTAATGTAAACACAGCGACAAGCAATGTGTCCACTCACCATTTTATTAAATGATTTATGTCTTCATAATAGGGGCTAGTAAATACGGAGAACTGTATTCCAGTTAAGAGCTGTAATTACTAGTGTGATGACTGTATGCTAGGATCAACGCCAATAATGTTTGGAGAGAAGCATACTTCAGGGGTTTATGAGGATAATTATGCAAGATAAATGGCTTTGCTAGGAGATTTTTTTTTAACCAGAGGGAATGAGAAAGCACAGATTTCTTAAGAACTTCACCCTAATTTTTAAAAAAAGAATATGGTCTATGTTTGTGAGCTGTAATGCATTTTCTTAAAGTTAGATCTCCTTCAAGACAGAATAAATCTGACATTTGAACAAATAATAATTTGATTTTGGCAGTCACCCTTTGGCTTCTTCCATGATGGCTGTATCTGTGTGTCTCTTCCTCTCAGATACTGGCACCAATTCAACTATAAGAAATTCTTATCTTTATTTAATTCCTCTGCAGAGGACTGTCCAATTGTCAGTATGCCAGTACCCTCATTTCTCACTGCTGCCAACATAGCACCTCAATTAAAGATGTAAAAGCAGGTGAATTACAGGCCTGCAAAACCCACTACAAGTAGTGTGGGATGCTGATCCTTCCCAAGAACTGCCTGTGATATGAAGAGCATGGGAATGAACTCACCTAGGGTCCAGCCCACCCTTCTCCTCATGGGATCCATGGTGAGCTTTATAATCTTAGAAGACTACTCATTTTGAAAGACTCATGTCAAGCATGACTCCTACTATAATTTTGAATTATATTCTGGACAGATGTGAGGCTGCCCCTGCTGGGTCACCAAAAGGCTATGTACATTCACAGTGCTCTATTGTGTCACTCCAACAGAGAAAAGGCTCATTTTAAAACATTTACATAAAATTTTGACAGCAACATATTTCAAAGATGCTATTTTAATTTAAAAATGAATTTAAATTCTGTGCTATTTTGAATTTCATATAGGGAGAGCATGGGATAATACTATTCTCTATGTCCAGGATTCTTAAAGGGATTTAATTCTGATCCTAGTCAAACCTCTACTATAAAATAGATGGCATGCATACTACCAAACCACGGATTTTTTCTTCTCCTTATAAGGACGACAGGGCAGTGTGCTATGGGAACAGTATAGACAGGTGGATGGCCTAAGTGGGACAAGAGGCAGATCTGTATTACTCCAATAATACCCTCCAAACATGGGCCATTGGCTATTCCTCTGGAATGTTGCCCATCTCCTCCACAAAAGACTGACCTTTGAAAGACCATTTCAAAATAGAACATGAACAAGAATAAATAGTCACTCACATTTTCTTCAAGTATGTTGAAGACAGAGCCCAGGCATACCTATGTCAGGTCTGCGAGGTAGGAAAGTTGAGGAAAAGATGACCAAAGTAAATGTGAACTTGGTGCTCATAAAATATTGAAGAACATTGGCTATTCCTATTTCAGCATCTGAGAATTTTTAGGGAGAGATCAAGAGGAAGAACATGATCTCAAGTGTTGTTCCAATCTCTATTTTACATGGGCCTTGCTCCACCTATAAAACATACACAAAATGCTTTCTTATCTAACATTTCCCAAGGATTTTCAGCAAATAATTTGTACAACTAATTTAAGCACAATAAATCTGAGGGCTCTAACTCTCCTCCGGGGATCAATGACATGTGTGCAGAGAAGAATGTATAAGACTCCCGATTACAGTTCCCTTGGAACTATTACTTTCTGATGGAGAAGGTAATATATATCTTTTAAAAATAATACACTTGCCAAAATATGTAGTGGTTCCAAACAAGGCTTGTACATTGGACAAACATAGTAAAGTTGTTATAAAGTAGTTCAGTAAAATGTGAACACACTGTAGTGCTTGGAGACATAGTGCTATACAGCCCAGGTTTTACTGAAACGTGAAAGCCTCCAACATGTGTATTAATTATACTAATGATTCAATACCAATGTAATAACAAAAATGCTCTCCAACTGCTTCATTATAAACAAAATCAATTATTACTGTGTCAACTCTCTCACATGTAAAAATGATCATATTACTCTCTATGCCAGGGTCGAAAATTCAAATGCCTACAGGGGCAAGCCTGTAATGTAAGTGAAGCGGACCAGGTGCAGGCTGTAGTAAACTCCAAATGCTCTCCAGCTTAACGTGCCTAAAGAAACCCTGTGAAAATGCATCTCAATGTAGCAAACATGGATGGTGCCCACAACTTTGCATTTCTAACAAGCTTCTCAGAAAGACAGAGAACTAGAGAGCTCCTCCCTCTCCAAGGCCACCTATTACTGGAACTCACGGTAATCCTCCTACCTCTGTCTCCTGAGTGCTGGGATTAAAGGTGTGTGCTACCACGTCCATCTGATCTTTAATTCTTAGACAGCCTTCAGGTGTTGTCTGTTCAGACAGTGAATACTTCCAGCAGTTCAGAGCTCTTCCCTCTGTGTCATGGCTTCTCTGTCTAGTGCCTTGAAAGCTTTGTTTGGCCTACCTGGATGGAATCCCTCCATCAAGCTTGGCCAATGCAAATATGGGGGGGGGAGGCTCCCTCAGATATGCCTTCCTTTATCTACCGAGTAAACCACTCACTACCCTTCCCTCCCACATCAGACTTTTGAAAGGCCTTGCTTTCTATTTTACACATTGTCTTGTATTTTATTAAACTGTTTTACTAACTTTGACATCTGCCATCATATTTATCCCAACACTTTGCACTACATACAAACGACCTGTTAACGTCAGTGTCGAGACTCATAGTCAGGTTCATAAGAAAAAGCAAGCACCACAGAATGGACCGACCGGTCTTTAAAATGCTTCTCTCCATGAGTAATCTCCTGTCACAGGCAAGGCAGGTGGGCAGCCTGTCTCAGTCTCCAGTTTACTGTGCCATGAAGGCTGAGACGACAGTGTTCTTCCAAGACTTTAAGAGTAAGAAACTGTGTCCCTAATAAAAATCAAGTCACCCTAAACTCCCTTTTAAAGTCAATGAAGGCAAACTTAATTAACTGGAGAAATAAACCTCTTTTTAGGGGAATTTATGACCCTCCTGTGGAAAGTATATGAGATAACAAGGTGTTGATAAATTAGGCCTCGATAAGGATCTAAATACATCAGCATAATAGACTAAGACACTGTGTTCGTAAATGTGCATCCCAGTGCTAAACTAGCTTGCTAACTAGAAACACAATCACGGCTTCCCAGAGCCTTATTGCATATTGGCACTGAGAAGTCCAAGCTAGACCCTCAAGAGGTTCGTCTAGGCTGTCTGTTCTAAAGAGAAGACCCATCACACATCTCTCTAATCCAAAGAAGCAGAGCTCCAAGAAAAATGCCAGAAGATTGTTTAATAACAAGATCATATAGACTGATTAATGGTAATTCTCCTATAATTCTCACTAAGTACATATAGGATATACTGATCATAAGCTGCTAACCTTACAGGATTCTATGGGAAAAATGAGCTATAAATAAGGTGGGATTATGGGTGTTATAGCCAGCTTCCCCTTGCCAGTGTTTGGCATACTCTCCTGTTGCTGTTGTCCACCTGATGTTGCCCAGGAGGTGATGTCCACCCTCTGCTCATGCCATCGTTTTCCTTACCATGATGGAGCTTCCCTTGAGTCTGACCCATTCCTCTACAAGCAGCTTTTGGGTGGGTTTTCTTCAGCAACAGGAAAGCCAATTACAACAGCTAACTATCAGTAAGTTCCAGGGATCCTCTTGTCTTGGCCTCTCCAGTCTAGATTACCAGCACTTACCTTCACACTCTTACCAGGGTGCAAGAATTTGTAGAGATCTGAATGTAAAATACCCCCCCCCCAATAGCCTCAAGTGCTTTGGTCTTATTTAGGCTCCAACTGGTAAAGCCTTTGTGAGCTGGCACCTTGCTGGAGGAGATGCCTTACTGGGGTGGCCCTTGAGAGTTATTAGAAGAGCTAACTCATGCTAAGACAACTTTTTTCTTGGTGCTGTGATAACATGTGATGTCCCAGCTGCCCACTCTGCCATGTTCTCTTCACCATAATGAAACTGAAATAAACCCTTTCCTCTGGCAAGTCGCTTCTGGTCAGGTGGTCTGTGCCAGCATTAGGATCTGAGCGCAGGTCCTCATGTTTGCACAGCCAGCACTTTACTATGTTCCTAGCCCCACAAGCTGCTCCTATATACTAATGTGACCTAAGAAATCAGAAGGTACGTGGTGGTCCCAGCTTGCACTGGTATCTTGAGCCAGTAAGTGTTCACTAGATGCTCACCTTTCACTACCTGGAACTATCTTCTGGAGACAGGTATTGAATTAGGAGCCTCCTGAACAGGTGAAAGGAAAGAACAGAGCCCCGTGGTGGCATCAGCAGCATCATGGTGATGAGCACTGATTCCCTAGCAAAAGTGCTGCTACTGAGCGAGCTGGAAAACCAGCCAGGATTCAAGTGTCACACTGGTGTGAACCTGCTCAGGCCACTTCAACTGTACCTACAGCTGGTGCCTTCAGACACTGCTTTTTATAAAAGAAAAGAAAATCCTAGAAAGAATTACAAATATCCCAAAAAGGAAGCAAATCAGATTGATTTCCTGCTCTTTGGACTCAACCAGAGAGTTGTGCTATGCTATGTAAGGAGAGCCTTCAAATAAAACATTCCCGCTGAACCATGCTGACTCATGCTCGATCCCTGGCCAGCTGAGCATGGGCTTCTGTTCCTCCTGGCCCCAGAGGTAAGGCTATATCCTGGTCCTACATCCATAGCCATAGGTAGAATGGAGAGGAAAGCCCAGCATTGATGATGTGAGTTCTAATCTGAGTGCAGCCCTGTCTTGCATCAGTGCCCACAGAAACATTCAGCTACATCAGGTTTGTTTTGTTTCTGGAAAAACTACCAATTAGTGATGTAACATAAAGTGCTTGGATTCTGTGGGACAAAGTGATCCTTTATGACTGGTTCTTCTGCTCTCGAGCTTTTACAGACACGGAAGCTGCACTTTCCTTACTGCTAAGATCTAAATGTTGTTGCTAACTGGCACATTACTTGAGAAATACCCTGAAATGAAGCAAGATAGCAGTACATGAAAACGATAGAGCATGGGGATGACAGAAAAGGGGAGAAGTGGCAGTACATAACAGTGGCTTACAGAAGTGTATGTTGAGCCACTCCTCACCACAATGTTTCTATAGTCTACCTGCCTCTGTAAGCCCTGCTTTTAAAGTTAACCTTGAACCTTGAAATAAAAGGGAGGGTACACCTAGCTCACCAAAGAAGCCTTATAAATCAAAGCTTGCAGTTGGGCTCAGCCACTTCTCATTGAAAGACAGCCCCCTCCCACCCCTTTCCTGACACAAAGCTGGCTTTGTCCCCAGCCAGCATCAGCTGCACAGCACAGGGCGCACATGCTGAAAGGCAGCTGTTGGCTGACAGTTGTGAGCTGGAAGCTAATGCTAAGTGAAGTGCTTAACCCACATCCCTTCCCCACCGATAAAGTGCTGTGATAAGGAAGACGTACTGGTAGAAGCTGGACAGGCAGCCAGAAGGGCTCCCAGGAATGAATGCTGGCTTGTCTGGAGCCTTCGCGGGCGGGCATTCATTCCTGTTCCCCGGCCTCCATGGACCTGCATGCTTCACTGTTCTTTCAGTTAGCAGTAAGACCAATTCTTTGATATGTCAAAGCAATATCCTGTTCATACAGGAAAACAAATATATATATTTTAAATGGCAAGAAACCACCTCTTCATATAACTTTTCTCAAAAGCATTCTTCTCAATTCAAATGCCAACTACAAAGAAAGCACTCCTCCTAAAAAAAAAAAAAATGCTCCTCAGATCAGTTGCTGCTAAGTAAGATGGTGACAAAAAAATTCTTAAGAAAATGAAACGAAGTTAGAAAATCTGTGGTTAATTTGGAATTTCAACTACTCTGGCAACATGATTCCATGCTAGCCTTTCCTTCAAGAATGTATCCTTCATTTAGAATTGTGAACTCGATGGCTCAAATTCTGATAACGCACTTTCTCGGAGCTCAATAGCTCCTGCTGTGATTTGAATGTCATCAATTCAGATGGCAGGGGAGGACCATTGAGAGGTGAGCAGAAGAGATTGGGGAATGGAATGGACTGTGTGGCCTTCATTGCAGGAGTGGGAGAGTGCTTTGTTAAAAGAGCAAGCACACTTAGACACCCTTCACCACGTCACAATACAGCAAGAAGGCCCTTCCATGAATCTTGGGATGTCTAAGCCTCAAGAACTGCGAGTTGTTTCTATTGCCGTTTGTAGTATTCTGTTCTAGCAGCAAATATAGATTCACACAACACCTCACCATCTATGTGGAAGTGCACTGGACCACACTGACCCTCTCTTTAGGACAATGCTTCACCATCTATGTATGTATGACATCTTTCTTAGACTGTTCAAACAAACTATTTTTTTTCTAACATCTTTACTGACCCATTTGACACTGAGGTCATTTTTATTAAGCTCAAAGAAAAAAACCATTGAATTGTTTCAGCTGTTAGAATATTATCCACTGGCATTGATTAGAGATAGCAGATCCATCCCTCCCCATTAGGCTCCCATCCTTGAGCCTCAGTATTGGTAAGGAGCAAGGAAAGGTGGGATTGGAAATCAGCAGGACTCAAGGTGCCTACTGAATATACTGCTTCATACAGCTGTTTCAATATCAATCTGCTTTAAGCACCTTCAGATGACTTTGCCCAAATATACAAACTTAGAAACTGTTGGAGAAGGTTCAGGTAAGAATGGTAGAAAGAATACAACAACTAGTAGTTTAGACAGAAAAGGTAAGAAAAGTAAAAATCCCTTAAAACGAAAAATGATGTATGTGCAAAAGCAGAGGTGATGAAATCACCCAGAACTTCAACTATCTTCCTATATGGTGAACACATACAAATCACATGATTTTCTACCCTTCCAAGAAGTTCATTCTTCCCCTTATTGCTTAGAGGCTGGCCTATCATGGAGTAATGTCTGCCCCCCTCTCCCAAGTCTCTCAAACTTACTCATTCCTCCTGCTCCACCACCACTGCACACTGGACCCTCCCAAACTTACTCCCTGCACGCAAGAGTTGCAAACTCTTATTTCAAAACAAACTTATGGGTCTCTTCATTAATATTCTAATTTCAAACACCTGAGAACAGAGGAACCTGAAACTAACTAAAGTAGGTGGTCTGTGGCATCCATTTTGAGAAGGACAATCTGCCTATTATACTAACATACCTCATTATTTTTGAGACAAATCGTAAGCATACTGAACTTAACATTTTTCTCCCTATACTATTGTTTTCATTGAGAACATTAATACATGAATATACTGTAATTTGAGCATAATTCCCTCCTAATCTTTTGTCTTTCCTTTCCCCTCACTATCCATTGACCTCCCCTCCGCTTTTTAGCTAGTTTTTCTATTTTAATATCTCCTTTTCACCCTCCTACATCAAAGCCAGTAGTGACTAACAAGCCTGCTGGTTGCTGTAAAGAGCTCCTTTTACTTGGACTCTCTTCACTACATCAGGACACTATACAAACCATGGCAATAGTCACATTCACCTCCCAAAATACTTACGCCATATTCAGTCCTCAGTTGTTTAACTGCTCATTCACATAACACTTTCTACAAGTTTCCTTGGCTCATTGGTGTACTAATATAGACATTATTCCTAGGATAGAATTCTTAGCATTATTTTACTTTTCATTTTTTATATTTTTTGGCATGTTTGAATGTAATGTGTTGTACACATGCGTACATGCCACTGTGGAACCCCATGTGCCCATCTGTGGGGCACTTGCCTGCTGAGGGCAGAGAACGTTTCGTGTCTGGCTCCATAGTTCTACTGCCAGTTTATATTTGAGATGGAGCCTCTCATTGACAGCAGAGCTTGTTGATCCTAGGTGATTCCCTGGTCTCTGCTCTCCTTGGCCTGTGGCCATGCCTAGCTGTTTGCATGGGATCTGGAGGTCTGAACTCGGTAGTTTCAAGCCCCCTCAAGTCCTCATGCTCATGCAAGTTAAGCACACTTAACTGCTGAGCCATCTCTCCAGCCCACATTTTTAGCATTTCTTGAGGTCTGATTAGACTCATGGTCACAAGAGTGACCTGAACACAAGGGGCAGTGCAGCTGCCGTCAACTACTGTCACAAAATACTATTTTCCAGAAGGTGGGCGAGCTTTGCTAGAGGGACAGCTATCCCCCTTAGATGTGGCTTACCAGACAAGCAGGCAGGACATGCTCACTGTCATTGGAAGGCCTTTATTAACATCCTTGGTGTCTTGGTTGCTGTGCCCTGCCAGCCCTTACTAACTGAAGCAGTCTTGCAGAAGTACCCAAGTCAAATCTACACCATAAACTCATGGCTCCTTTCACCAGCACATCCAGAAGTCTTGGCATGATGATAAGCTGGATGGAGGTAGAGACCACACCTAAGCTGGGAGTCACAGAGCTACAGACAGAGCAGACAGCCACACACTGCTTCAGCCATGGTGGCAATTAGCAAAAGGGAAATATGGATTAAATAAAATACAAAACTAAACCTCATTTCACTTGTTTCTTTTTAATTCTTAATGGCTACTAGAAAATTTACGTGTGTGTGTGTGTGTGTGTGTGTACACATCCCACAGCAGAAGTCAGAGAATAATCTCAGGTATAGCCTAAATATACATGAAATACAATTCCCATTTCTCACCACAGGTTATAGTCTTATTGCAACTGGCATGTGATATAACCCATTGGAACACACACCTTCTGGCATAGTGAGTGGTATATGAAGAGTTCTGAGCACACAACTCAACCAGTAGCAGCCTTGTGAACTGGACTCACCAATGTAACTTTACCAATTGACTGAGTGGTAAGAGGTAGAAATGACTGTGATCACAGAAGGAATCTTTGGCTGCGGAAAAGAAAATCATTGTGGCATTTCTATAAAATAATCGTGTGGACAATGATGTATTTAAACTGAATTATTCAAGTCATGCACACAATTCTCTTGTGAGAAGTTTGTAGTGATGATCTTGCAAATCTCCTTGGGAAGCTTCCCCTGGAGCTCTGGCAACTATCTTGTATGTGGCATCAAGCAAACCTTTGACAGCTGAGTAGTTTGAAGCAAGATTAAGTTAAAAAATATTTCTTGGTCAGCTCCCAGGAATTCTCAACAGGCATATGGTCTGTTACCTTCAGGAGAAAGAGGGTCATCCTAGGAATATTGTATAGCAATAAATGTCCTTTTTAAATTGTGTGATTAAGATTGGTTGAGAAACTGGGTAGTCATCTTCTTCAGGAGAAAGAGGATCATCCTAGGAATATTGTATAGCAATAAATGTCCTTTTTAAATTGTGTGATTAAGATTGGTTGAGAAACTGGGTAGTCATCTTCTTCAGGAGAAAGAGGGTCATCCTAGGAATATTGTATAGCAATAAATGTCCTTTTTAAATTGTGTGATTAAGATTGGTTGAGAAACTGGGTAGTCATCTTCTTCAGGAGAAAGAGGGTCATCCTAGGAATATTGTATAGCAATAAATGTCCTTTTTAAATTGTGTGATTATGATTGGTTGAGAAACTGGGTAGTCATCTTCCTCACCCTTATCTTCCAATAGTCTTGTTCGGCAATTCCTATGCCAAATTCAAACATTTTTCCATGAGCTTCCTCTAAATTAAGACATGGTATTCCGTCCCAGGATGGTAGTAGGCTACAGGAGGATGGAAGTGATGCAGTGTTCATACAAGCAGACTGGAAAGGTGGAGAAGAAAGCCCACCAGGGACTTCCAAGCAGCTACTCAAACTGCAATCAAGGACATACATGAAGATATGCTTGGGTTGAATGAACAAACTATAACAGAAAAAAAGCATAGCATAAAAAAGGACCAGAGGGAACTGTAGGCTGGACTGCTCTTTGCCTGTCATCCCACCTGAAGAACACTCACGGCGGTTATGGGTTTGAGGCCAGCCCAGGTAACAAATCGAGTTAGGGGGTGGAGGGAAGGGAGCAAAACCCTGAAAACAGAACATTGAGGTAAAATGGGCAAAGGAGATCAGCAACAGATCAAGGAAAGAGGAAGACAGATACAGAAATGTAAAGTGTAAGATATGAGTAACAGAGAGAATATTGAATGAATATTAAGTACCTTAAGAAATATTAAAGCACTATAATGATCGTGCTCCCAGAGAGAGGGGGGAAAGACAAGGAAGCAGAAGAAATAAATTTCCCCCATAGAGCAAAATTAACAAATTTTCAATTCATAAAGGTCAGCCAACCTTTATCCCAAGCAGGATAAGCACAAAGATAACCACACCTAGAGGTGCTGTTTGAACAAATCAAAGTCTGCAATGGAGACAATCATCAAATGTTCTTGGCCTGCTAGTCACTTCGTGGCATTCAGTTCCCTACATGCTGTCATGCCTGGGTACAATGCCTCTGGCATTATGCTGGTCAGATCCTGCCTCAAGATCATCAAATTACTTTCCCCAATCATGGGCCACTTCCTCTCTCAACCTCTTAGGCAGTTGTGTTACACATAGAACAAGTTGTTGGCAGAGTGGGCACATGAGCTGGGAATTCCCTCAGTGTATATGTTATGGGAGCATTAGCAGTTTAAATAGTAAACTCAGCATGACACATGACACAGGATGAATTTTGAAGTCAAATGTGTTTGTATCTTAAAGTAAGATTGTTTCAGCTGCCTCAAAACAACCATCTGGAATGTAGTTATTATTACTGTTATGAAAATAAATAGCATAGTCAACACATGGAAAATGCCTTGATAGTTTTATTGTTGTTTCAGTTTAGTGTTTATTTGTTTCTGAGAAATGGTATCAGGTACCCAGGCTATCCTTGCTATGTAGCTGAGGCTGGCCTGCAAATCCTCATTATTTCTACTTCTACCTCCAGAGTGCTGGTACTATATGTGTGTATAACCAGGCTTTAGTTGACTAAAATTAAAATCATTATCACACTACAAAGCTTAAAGAGAAGACTAAGGCATTCCAATTTATTAAAAACAAAATTAATGTAGCTCCTCCGTTTATAGTCAAGATAAACAAACCTAAAATATTAACAGTTTTAAGACAAACCCAACTTTTGAGTTCCATTCAGAAAGAAAAAGCTTTACTAAGTAAATAGAGCATCCTATTAATTGTATGTCACCTTCTGTGTAGAGCTCCTAACACGGATGTCTTAGAATTAATTAAAGGAGGTGTACATGTGACACTTTCTCCTCCACAATTCCAATTATGAGTGGCTGACTAAGGTCTAAACATATTATATGAAAAACTCCAGGAAGAAGAAAAAAGCAATTCATGGGCTGGGGAGATGGCTCAGTGTTTAAAGGTACTAGCTTTCAAAGCCTGCCTGCCCCTATTCACTTCCCCAGAACCCACATAAAGACAGATGCACAAAGTGGAGTTCTTTTGCTGCAATAAGAGGACCTAGAACCCTGGTATGCCCATACTCTCTCTTTATCTCTTTCTCTCTCATAAATAAAAATATATAAAACAATTCATAGGTTTTCAATTATGGTGTTTTAAGTAGCATGCTAAAATCTCATCCAATCCCTCTCCATGCCTCGCCTCACATCACAAAGAAAAGACTTTTACAGCATATTATTACAATTGATCTACTTTATTATCATAGTTGTTAATCCCATCCTGTGCTTAAGTTATAAATTAAACTCTATCAAAGGCATGTGCATATGGGAATATATAAATAGTTTAGTACTATCAGTAGTTTCAGACATCCACTGGAGATCTTGGGGACTTGGGGAAGTGGGGGCTACTGATTAAGTTTGTTGAATCCTCATGAAGTCTTAGAAGATCAATACTATTTTTCAGAGAAGAAATTGAGTTATACAACAGAAAGAAACCGGCACAAGGTCACAAGGTAGAGCATACTGAGGCAGGATTCCAGATGGGCAGACTGATATCAGAGCTTTATTACTGGCTTCTGCAATTTAATGCCTGCTTCTGTTACATGCTGTAATTTTATTAGTTTAAGTATTTGTCAATACCAAAGGGTTTAAATATGTATCAATACAATGGCAGGCTCAGAGGGTGAAAAAAGGGCACCACAATTTCATAGCACAGGAGATGAACTATGACACCTAATATTCATTCCAAAGTTCTACCTGTGAGTTAAGTGACGTGACCTCAGTTGTGGATGCCCATCACAGTCACTTCCAGTGCATAAAACTCAGAGCTGGGGCTGGAGAGATAGAGAGTGCTTGGCAAAGAAGAATGAGGGTCTGAGAGAGCCTGACTCACCCCGAGTTCAATTCCCTAGCACCCATGTAAACCTGTCACCCCAATTCTGTGGAGAGCAGAGACTGGAGAATGGCTGAGGCTTGCTGGTCAGCCAGTCTAAGTGAAAACATCAGCTCTGAGTTCAGAGATAGACTCTATCTCAAGAAAACATAAAACACTGGAATGAATAACAAAGGAGCAAATCAAATGTTCTCTTCTGAACTCATGTACATACTCAGCCTGTGCTTCTGCACACATATGCACACACACACACACACACACACACACACACACACACACACACACACACACACACACGAAAAACCTACAGCAGATAGCAATAGCCTCTAAGCAGGTCTGAGTCTCCTGCACTGGAAAAGAATGATCTGTACACTTTCCAGTGCTCAAAAGGGGACTCTGCTATACAGCAGCCTTGAGTATTGATTTGCCTTGGTTGTAATTACTTCATTTTCTCCACCCACACACTCTTCATTACTCTTACCACCAGTGATCTACATCTAATTAATAAGAACCTAACTGTGTATCAGCCAAGAGCATTCCAACGCTAACATAACATTAACTCCATTACATTTTTTAAAATGAAAAAAAATTATTGATTGTTCATTTAGGATTGGGGAGGAAAGAAGTTTCTGTTTCTGTGAAAACTGCCAAACTTTAGCACTTGGTGTAATGATAAAAGTGTCGTTCCCAGCAGGACAGAGAAATGAAACCAAATACAAGGATGAAGCAACATCAGTGTCTTTGTCAAATTTCCACCCGAGAGCCAAACACTGATACTACACAATTTGGTCTTACCTGGCCAAGCAAATGACCTTGCTTCTTAAGAACACCATCCATATCCCTCCCTCCATCATTGTGCACAAAAACTGCAGTAATCTATATCTATGAGCA
The DNA here is from genome assembly GCA_004024765.1 of Zapus hudsonius. Classification (NCBI taxonomy): domain Eukaryota; kingdom Metazoa; phylum Chordata; class Mammalia; order Rodentia; family Dipodidae; genus Zapus; species Zapus hudsonius. The sequence goes on from PVHP010003331.1 coordinate 16,822, forward strand.
TTTCTTCTCAAACGGCCCCTCAAGAGTCACAAGGACAGTTCTTCTATATATAGCTCAGTGCCAATAGGGAGTAAGAACTCAAAAGTAAGTGCTGAAGAAATTAACATTTTCTTCAGCTAATTCCTACTTCACGCTCAAATCAGTGCTTTACATGCATAAAAATTAAAATTTATTCACACCCTGTGATGGTTTTGTTGTCACCTTGAACTGTTTAGTAATATTGAGACAGTTTCTGAGGTTGTTTACAGGAAGGCAGCCTTCTCAGTAGGGGAAAGGATGTAAGGAGGCTCAGAGGAGATAGAAACAAATATTCTTCCTGGGAGGATTCCTTCCTGGGAGGGGAGGAAATTACAGAGACTCAGGGAGTTAACAAGTCTGGGAAAGGGTTGCAATACCCTGCCCTAAAAGCTATATAAAAGGGAAAGAAATCTCTCTTTCTTCCTCCCCCTTCCTGTTTTATGTTGGTGTATGTGTGATGTTGGTGATGGGTTTCTCTCTCTGCTTACACCTGTGAAAGGTGGGCAGCCTCTTTCACCATGATGGAACTTCCCCTGGATGCATAGCTTCAATAAATCCTTTCCTCCCATAAACAGTGCCTGGTTTGGAGGTTTATCCCAGTGGTCTGTGGCTGACTATGACATACCCCTAACTTCCTATTGCAAATCTATTTCTAATGACAAAATCTCACACACCATAATCCCTAAAATGACCTGTATTTTCCTGTAGTACCACATTTACCTGAGAAATCAGCAAGTCCACCAATAAATATCTCTTGTCAAACACATAGCCATCCCTCACACCACATATTTAGTTATTTCTCTTGCATTAAAACTTGTCTAACTCCCTGAAATAAAGTATGGCATCATAACCAAGTCACAGTCAAATTAAATGAACCAGTGTGAGGACAAACAAAAATAATTTATGATATTCTTTTTCTGCTTCAAGTGCCAACAAAGGGATCAATATGAAAGTAGAGCCAAGCTGTCTGATGCAACTGGCCTTGATAATAGAAAGTCTATGAAACTGCTGTGATTGCTACAGCCACATGTGACTAAGTACTTACGATGTACTAGATTTTTCATTGCCTTTGAATTTAATGAAGATATAAATATGCCATAGTTCCCATATTAATGCCCTCTTAATATGAAAAGGCTAGAGTGAGAAGTTAGTAAGCTAAAAAGAATAAATCATATTTTAACAAGGTATTGCAGTGCCAGCACCATGTCTGTATCCATTCCAGTTAGTGAAAAGAGAGTCATGTGTTATACAAAAAAATTCAGCCAATGACTGAGTCATGCACAATGATGGCCACAGGTTTTTAATGCCTTCTCACATCACAGCCATCTCGATTTGTATAAACTCATTTATGATATTTGAACAACAAAACTGCCTGTCTCGGAATGTGTCCCAATTATTAAGTGACAGATGACCATAAAAGAGAATGAAATACCAATCTCCAAGACAAGTTTCATGAGAGTACGATGATTATGGTAAAGATGCATTACTATACAAGCTGGAAAAAGAAAATAAAATTGACTAATTAACTGAAGCTCAACACATAAATGGCATGAGAGTAACAACTCAAAGAAGCTATGACGTCATGGAAACATACAGACAGAAGCTATTTCAAGAGGAAGGCAATCAGCCACTCCACCCACTGTAGGCTGGAAGCTGAATCTACTTGATGGATTAAATTAGGGCATCACACCAAAGGCAAGGCCCGATCTAATTAGAGCAGGCTTCACAGAGAGGGATCTAGATGTTACAGGTGGACTCAGTGTGATGTCTGCAGAAGACAGAAGACTGATGAAAAAGGTCACAGAGGCTTAATTTGAAAAAAAAAAAAAAACACTAGTTGATAATACCTATACCAGTTGATGTACTATCTATTCTGACATAACTAGATAAGCACCAAACTTCAATGCAGAGCTGCATGAAGGTAGAAAGAAGTATATGTACATAGGATTAATATCAACAAATATATTAGAATATGCTCATCAATCAACATGGAGGACCAAGGGCTGCTATGAATCACTGTAGAGACCATGTTAACACTGCAGGGAGAAGAAGCCATCAAAGTTTCAGCTTAGTCAACTAAGCAAAGATCAAAAGAAAAGACTCTGGCTTTCATAGCTGACATAAATACTGAAGGTCCACCTGAGGAGCACAGCTAAATCCTCCAGGCAGGCCTTCACCCATGTCACTCCAGGACAGAGACACTAGATCTTCCAGGCTTCCACCCACATCACTGTAGCAATGGAGGGTCATCTTCCTCATGCCCTGGAAGGAGCGCTGGTGAGGCTCCTTCAATATAAGTCACAGTTTCCCATCTATGGTCACAGGAGGGGAAGCATGGAGGGGCATCTCCCTCATGCTCTGGAAGGAGTACAGATGAAGCCTGCTCAGTATATGCAACAGTTCTCTTCTGGGTCAAGTTCACCTTCTGTAAATAAATAGTGGCACCTCTGTAGACATGGAAAATTGGCTCTAGGACCTCCTTAGATATCTAAACCCTTGAGAGCTCAAGTCCTTGATATATAGTATTTACAAATTGCATACACACATCCTACTGTATACTTTAATCTAAATTGCTTGTGATACTTAATACAGTACAAATAGTATGAAAATGGTTGTTATATTGTATTAATTAGGGATGAATGATGACAAAGTCTACACATGGTCCGTATAAATACAACTTATTTTTTTTCAATTATTTTCCATCCCTGGTTAGTTCAATTCATGGCTACTAAATGCACAAATACAGCAGGCCAACTGTATCTAGACATTAGGAAATTCCTATATAGAGCGATAAATATAGATATAATTCAAAAACCAAATTTTAAATATATTGCATGCAAAATTTCTAAAAGTTCTCAAATATTTGTTTGCTTAGGATACAGCTTAGGAAGAATCCTATACACTTGGGATCACAGTGACTGAAGTGGGATCATACAAACTGAAACAAATGTCCTGTTACCTTGGACTTGATTTTTAAAAAACTTCTTGCTTAATGAGGATATGCATAAGCCACATTCCAAAATGTAGATGGTAGAATTTAAAGGCTAAGTATTCTTCCTTCATTGTTTATTTAAAAAAGTAAAGAGTAAGTTACAAAGACAACAAATAACAAATGTATTAGTTAATGAAGCAAATCCCAAGTTTTAAGTTACAGTGCTCTCATTTTATCATGAACTGAGTTATATTATCAAGCTCTACACCGAGGGATTGAGTCATCACAAAAAACATCAGCTGGTAACAAACAGCATGTTTCAAAATTCCATTCCGGAAATGTATATCTCAGTTAACCTATACTGATCTCACTCTCCTATGGAGATCATGTTTGTATCTTTCAGAATGCAGCGAGAGAGCTGTGGCCCATCTAACCCTACCAACGGGCTAGCTGAGATCCTGGCAAGAGATGAGCCACCTCAGACATACCGTGGAAGATCCATATGGATCCCCGCAGAGAATGGTGGGATGAACAAGGGACCGACAGCCACAGCCATTCAGTCAACACAGGAGAAGCCAGTGAGACAGACACCAGTGATTTTCGACACAAAGACCCCTAAGTTCTCAACAGTAAAGCAGCCTTAATACTCACCCACCACGACTCAGGGAACTGAGCGGAAGAGGGGGGGGCGGAAAGATTGTGAGAGCTGTGGTGGGGGAGAATATCCAGAGACATCACCCTCCTAACAGCATACTAGAGCTGGGAGAACTGGGCTGACTACTAGACTATCCACGGTCCCCTGCCCCAAGGACTGATCCAGACTGCCCAAGGAGGAGGATATCCAGCTAATTGGGGATGGGGAAGAGTGGCATTGGGGAACTGCGGATAACAACTTGTTTGCCCATTAAATAATATAACTCATTATGGACAATAAACAAAAAAGAAAGTAGGACAAATTCACTTTCTAAGTCTTTGTTCACTTAACTACAACACAAGGTGATAAATAATTCCTCCTTACTTGTGAGCATTTATTTATCAATAGATTATAGCTATTATTATTAGAATGCTTTGGAATCTGTTTTGGGTCAGACCCTACAAACATGGCATTTGCCCTGGCAAGCCATGAGCACACACTGTGACACCCAGGCCCAGGAGCACAGAGAACTAAGCTGTTTGCATTACAGCTTCCTTCCTTTCATGACTCAGTGCCTGGAATTTAAAATACCATGAATAAATCACTACCCCTGTAGAATATTTTAATATGCCTTAAAGTTGAGATTAGCCTAATTTTTTATCAATTCTTGCTAAACAGTATTTTCTGATATTTCTAATATTAATAATGTGCAAGAAGGAAAATAATTTCTTCAGGAGTCCATTTACTTGACATGGTAGAAATTTATTGTACTTTAAAATTTTCAAATTAATACAAATGAAAACATTCATTGTATCTTAAAACCTAAAAGGCTAAGGAATTAGCACAAATACTCATCACAAACACAGTAGTTACACTTCTCATACTGAGAGATTATGTAAAAACAAGCCAACAAATAAGAAGCGCTATCAAGAACTCCAATGCCAAGGGCAAACTACAATAGACAGGACTCTGAAATGTTTAAAAACTAGTCACACTGAAGTTACCCTTTACAAAGTCAGCTCTTACAGGCAGGGTCCAAGCTCAATAAAGGAGCTGGATGTCACAGTGGATGTCTGAACCATGCAGGTCAAAACACAACCCAAGAGAACAAAGCCCTTGTGGAGCCCCATGTCTCAGCAGCCCTAAATAACATCCCACCTGTCATCATGTGAGTAATTTGGCCTGCTTCCATAACAAGACAAAAATCACTTTTGTTTCATGTCAAATGTACTGAGAGAACCCAGGAAAAGCTGTTTGAAGGTTAGGAATATATGATTAAAAAGAACAGCAATAAATAAAACTTATTAATGCTCCTAACATTACTGGCCAAAAATAGTCATGAATTAACAGATGTGCTAGTAGACTACATACTCAGGTGATGGACAAATGAGGTATATAAATAGGTGATCTACAAATAAAGGTATTATGAATAAATAATTAATCCAGAACATGTGGAAAAGATATGTCACAAATTTAAAACATCAACAAAGGGCACATACTGAAATGGTTTTCAAAATACAAAGGGCATATCTAATGTTCCATCACCAGAAAAACAGACTGTCATAAACTTGTGTCTTCGTATACCAAATTGACACTAAAAGATAACACTGCCTTTGGGAACTGCTTTGCTAGTCTAGATTTGTAAAAGTCACATGTCAGAATTTAGAAAAGTATATTTAAAATGAATATAAGAAATAACAAAGCCAACAAAAGGCTTAAAAAATGTGAGTGAAGGGGGCAGAGTAAAAGTAGAGGGAACGAAAAGTGTGGCTTTAAAGAATCACACTCATTCACATGAAGCAGATTTGTTCTGTGCTGAATATCTCTCCTCAAGTTTCTCCTGGGTGTGGACTGACAGAAATATCTTGTCAATGTGAAGGGAAAACTTGTTCCCATCCCCACTCCTAGTAAGACCCCAAGGGATACCTCCTTCCTGGCACCGGATGCCTTACAATTTCTCCCTGCTTTACTAACCTCCAAACACAACTCATTTATCCCATTCTGGTCAAGTCACTGAGCTAACTTTCTGACTGAGCCTCAACAGTGAGGTGGGAGTGGCCTGACTAAAGCATTATAGAACTGGCAAGGGGAGGAAGAAAGAAGTGACTCTGCTTCTCCTGCTCCCTGAAAAGGCAGGCTGACTTCACGCCAGCTGATTCCTTAGGAAGAGGACAATCTTCGACTTTTGGACTGTTTTTTTCCGGGATGGAGATGAGGGTTATTACTTATTTCACTCATATTCCTATAAACTTCACAATAGCCTAAGGAAGGACTATCATCTCTCTATTGTAAACAAATAAAGATACGCAGAAAGGGTAAGTGGCTTGCCCAGATTGGAGGCAGTGGCAGAGGCAGGTTGCAGTCAAGCCATTTGCCTGCCTCCAGATTCTGATCAATGCACTGATTACCTTGGATCTCCCCTGAAATCATATTTAGAGACTGGAACCAACAAACCAACTAAGAAGGTATGATAGAAAACAGGAGTATAAAACCCTTCTAAAATTCTAGTACTGACTTGATTACAGTACAAATCTTGTATAAATCCAAAAACTAAGCTCCGGAAGAGAAGGTGGTTATGATGTCTGTCTCTCTGGTGTCAGACAGCAAGAGAAGCTAATCAGTCCAACAAACAAGCACTATTGAATGGATCTGAATCAAAATAAAGAAGGGATAATAGAATGTGATGCATCATATATATTTCTATAATACATAAGTGATCATACATACATACATAAATATCCACATCCAGGAAAAGGGAGGCATGGCTTGAGAGCAGTCCAAGCAGGGGTGGCTCAAAAGCCTAGCTAATGTGCATTGCCACACGACTGTGGAGTAAGATAAAGGGCAGATTAATGGATCTCAGGCACAGCAGGCTGGGGACACTGAGTAGGCGCAGTGCAGAGTACAGCAGGGGTACCAGAGGCAGGCAAGGAGGGAAATACCAGCCCATGAGAAACTGCTGAAGGCCCGAGCTGTGAGGAAAGCTCTCAAAGATGCTCTCCAAAGACTTTAAATAAAAAAGTATTCATTCTCCAGGCATGGTGCGCACACCTTTAATCCCAGCGCCCAGGAGGTAGAGGTAGGAGAATCACTGTGAGTTCAAGGCAGCCTGAGACTGCAGAGTGAATTCTAGGCCAGCCTGGGCTAGAGGAGACCCTACCTCAAAAAAAAAAAAGTATTCATTCTAGTTATAGCAGAATTTAGACAAGGCGTGTGTCCCACAACCCAAATTAACATGTAAAAGTGGTCCAAATAATATCTAACAATATCAAAGGCTTTATGCAAGTAAAGCCAGTGACTAAAACATTCTGCCATATTGTAGACAAAGATGAATCTTCTCAGAACTTACCAAATGCCCAACAGTAGCAGCTACTATATGACTATTTAGGGGTAAAAACTATCTACATTCTCTCTTTTATTGTATATATCTAAGGTGCACAAGATGTTTCAATGCATGTATACCTAGTGAAATTGTTTCTACATTAATATATCTACCACTTCAGTTTTACCCCTTCAGGTGCAAGATCACCTAAAATCTCCCCTTATAGCAGAACTACTGACTACAATTCTGAGTACTGCTGACTAGAGTTCTCATGTTGTATATCAGGTCCTGGGACACGTTCATCCTCCATTTCTCTCTCAAGATCTAGTTTAAAGTAAGTAATTTAATTGTTACAATGTACCCTGCTAATTGCTATAATCCTGGTACTAAGAGCAATATAGAGAAAGAGATATACTGAGACACAGCTTGAAAGATATAAGATTATACTCAGGGTTCCTTATAATTACACAATCCCTAAAAACTATTATGAAGATCAAAGTATACCTGGGTTCTCAAGGTTGGCAGGAATTTTTCTCTGGTAAGCACTTCAATTTCTTCAAAATAGGCCTCTAGTTCTTCTAATTTAATAATGTCATGAAAATATATAAAAATCATGGTTTCAACTCCATTACCAATAATTCAGAAAGAGGAAATATCCTTCCAATGACCTTCCTTTCCTTGTATTATTAGGTCTTGAACCAGGGCCTTGTGCAAGCTAGGCAACTACTCAATCACAGCCTCAGCCCAAACAACTATTCTGTATCTGAAATATATTTTAAATGTCATAAAGCCAAGAGGTATTTTATAGAGAACACAGTGATGTGTGTGTATATACATATCCTTACCACTTCAAGCATCTTTACTTCTATTTATTTTTCACAAGAATATACTATATAAAATGTCTATAAATTTAAATCCTATTGGAATCCTATTTTACAAAAAAAGAAAGCTGAATACAGGATGTTAAATACCTTGTCCAAGCACACTCACAGCTCAATACTGAATACCTGAGAGCCATGTCTGGACACCCCTACCCCTACCCCTACCCTACCACCTCCACCCACTTTTTTTTTCGAGGTAGGGTCTCACTCTAGCCTAGGCTGACCTGGAATTCACTGTAGTCTCAGGGTGGCCTTGAACTCATGGTGATTCTCCTACCTCTACCTCCCGAGTGCTGGGATTAAAGGCTTGTGCCACCACTCCCGGCTTTTCCCACCCACTTCTTGATGAAGAAAAGATCCTAGCTAGAAAGGCACTGGAGGCAGACACAGTTTACACTGTCAGGTCCCTAATGGAATATGGTTGGAATTAAGAGAGCTGAATCTTGAGGGACTGTGTTAGGCCTTTCCCTGTGGGAGCAGAGAGGCTTTGTGTTTAGTCATACTCCATTCCTCTCCCAAAGACATATGTCCACATAGTACTGCATGCAACCCTGGGCTCAGGACTCAAGAGGGTAGCTCCCAGGGTATATGTGACACTCTGTCATAAGGACATCTACGGCAACCTGGGAAACCTGTGGGTCTTTTCTCACAATAATGTTTTTCAACACACAAAATTAGTGGAATGAAATTACAAATGAAACCTATTACATTGAAAAACCATTGTCAAAATATTCTTTAAAAAACAGGGCTGGAGGACCTGAGCTGGCATGCGTTTGACCCACAGCACCTACATAAGAAGCTGGGCATGGCTACACATGCCTGAAAGCCCAGTCCTATAGGGCATGGAGACCAGATAACTGCTGAAGCTTGCTGATCAGCCAGACTGAATGAAAAAAACAAGTCCAGCTTCAGTGAGAGACTCCATCTCAAGGCAGTAATGTGGAAGAGCAATAGAGGAGGATACCTGATGCTCTCCTCTGGCCTCCACACTGTGCACACGGGGTATACATATCAAATACACACCATACATAAAACAGGCCACATCAAATAATTTTAAATATGATTAAACGCAAATTCATGACACATTAATACATGTCCTTGAAGACCTTACAATTTGATGGAGGAAAACATCAAACAGAGGCTGAAAAGATAGTCAAACATGGCGCTTCCTTGGGTCTGTTTACAGAGTGTCAATGCTACCATCCATGACAAAAGTCACATGATCTCAGAGGCAAACCATGGAAACAACTACAGTTCTCTACTCCACAGGTCTTAGGGCCAACACCCTCGGCCTCACTGGCACTACTGATCCAGGAGCTCCTCACATGGGCTCGGGAGAGGCTACACTTACCTCCCTCCGCTCCTCCTACCTTTCATACCATTCCTGCTCTGCTTTCTGGGGCTTCTCTGAATTTGTTATTTTTGTGTCTGCGTGTATGTGTGTTTATATATGTGCATATGTGTTACAGCAAATGTGTGGAGAACAAAGGACAACTTCAAGGTGTATGTTCTCTCCTTCCACCTTAAGACAAGGTTTCTCTTGTTTGCTTCTGGGAGACCAGAACAGCTGGCCCAGGATCTTTCGCAGTCTCCTGGCTCTGCCTCTCACTGCCTTAGGCACACTAGGATTCCAACGTAGCACTTTACATCCTGCATCTGGCTTTATGTGGTTACTAGGGATAGAACTTAGGTTGGCCAGCTTTCAGCCACAGATCCACCTCCCTAGGCCCAGTGCTTCTGATTTCTGAACACAAATGTGTCCAAGGGATTTCTATCAGCATGTGTACCAGAGAAATAGTATCTTGGAGAACTCTGCCTGTTAAACTCTCGACTGCCTCTCCTGCTTATCATCTCCATGAGCATAGAGCACAGTTACTGTTGGGTCATCTTTCCTCACTCTTGCTTACCAAAAGAAGCTATAGCCTTGCTCTGGAACAACAGAGTAGATTCTCTCCCAAGTCAAACCCAGGCAAAGAGCCTATTTTATTCCAGTGCCTTGCACTGTCCACTGACCAATTATTCACAGCTGCTCTGAAGAGCTGAGTTTCCAGTGAGTACGTCCCACCAATCCCACACCCCACACCCCAGAAGTTAACTGGGTCAAACCCAGAATTCTAAACCTCCAACCCTAAGTGTCCCATTCAATTATGTAATAGCTAAATTAGAAACTTCTAGCATACAGTGTACAGGAATATCAGCCATCATGTATTTTCCTATTTTTATATAGGATTTTAGCTTCCCTGTCCATGTGAATTAAAATTATAAAGATACCTCTATTCCCACCAGCACAAGAGCACCATGGGTAAGAGGCCTGAGTGAGACCATCTGCCCTAATGGGATACACCTGTGCATGGCTCACACAACTCCTCACATTAACAGGAATACAACACATACTGAATGAGTAAAAGAACAGCAAAACAGGGCTGGAAAGATGACTCAGTGGTTAAGGCACTCGCCTGCAAAGCCCAACAAGCCAAGTTCAATTCCCCAGTGCCCATATAAAGCCAGATGCACAAAGTGGTGCATGCATCTGGAGTTTGTTTGCAGTGGCTGGAGGCCCTGGTGCACCCATTCTCTTTCTCTCTTCTATCTCTCTGCTTATAAAAATATTTTTTAAAAAAGAACAAAATAATATAAGCTCATGATGTGCATGGGACCACATCTTTGGCAAAGAGTATTCCATCTCTTCAGCTAAATTCAATTAGCTAGGAAAGACAAATGGGATATCTTATAAGAAAAGAGAGAAAACAACTGTGAACTTTCAAACCCCAAACCTTCATGCAGTCCTACAATGTCTTATTTGCAATTTCTGAGGCAGCAAAATGAAAAGCAGTGAAAACTGAGGAGCCTGTGCCTGCGTTCCTTGGTGTCAGAGATACCTGGCAGTGCAGTGCTCACACAGCCAGGTCTCCCTTTCACTCCTAGGCGCAGATGCCGCCACTAAGGAAAATAACAGGTCTGTGATGGCAAAGCCTGCTGCAGGTCAGCTTACAGAAGAGCTCTGTGCTAATGGAAGTCTACTGTGAGTCAGCAAAGTCATGCCAAGCAAGAGGGCATGTGTGCACTGTGAATATGTGTGTATTTGGCTATGGATACATTCTATGTTTTAGACACTTAATTTTTTTTGCATGTGTTAGAAACTCATGCCATAGGAAAGTCACTGTAATATATTATTTTAAATTAATAGTTTATTTTAAAATGCAACTTAATTTAGTTTCTACAACTTACATCTCCTAAAACATTCAAGATCCAAAAGAATGAGAGAAACCACCTTGGCTTCCACTACCACACTACTCACTACCACAGTCCTTAGAGGTTCTAAGAGTCACTCCTTATCACTCATTTGGAGAAATGTAAAGTATCTATAGAATTTCAGAATGACAAAAGACAGTTTCCTAACCCTTTTTTTTTAAATAAAGCTGATCAAACATGGAAATAATGTTGCTCTAAAATATGCTAAAACTTCCAATTCTCTCCAAGACCTCTCCAAGAGAAGCATGACCTTAAGTTCTGGTTTCACAGCAGCAGGGAATAGATTGTGAAGATGTGGTTTTGTTTTTAGTGACTAATTTCTGCAAACTGAAGTTTAAGGAAAGATATTGGAAGTCATCCAAAATCAATCTTCCTTCAATTTCATCACTTTAGGACAAGCAGTAGATCTCTCAAACTGCATGGAACAAAACCAATAAATGCCAAGAACAACAGGCATCGCTCTTGGCCATTTCATCTGGAAGCAGCAGATGCAGATACAATGAAGCATCTACATGTGGCTAAAACAACATTTTTACTTTGTTATTCACTGTGCTCTAATGTGAGCCCCATTTCCTGTTCCAAAGTCACCTCAATATCTGAAATGACCATATCTGCAAAACCTGAACATGTCTAGCTCAGTTCAGATACCTGCATCAACACACTGACATGTCTACCTCAGGTTCAGATACCTGCAACAACATACTGAACACATCTACCTCAAGTTCAGATACCTGCATCGATATACTGAACAGGTTCAGGTCCAAGTGTCACACTTATCACAAGAGTCTGACTCCCAGAAAGAGTACAGGCTTCAAAAGCTTGTGTTTTAACTGGCCTCACATCTACTTCAACTTAACCCTGCCACAAATGGAGGAGACAGAGTCGCCAAAGGAAGCAACCTCATGTCTTACATGATGAAAAAGGACATGCTTACCCCACCTTTGAAGAAACCTACATGCAAGTAATAACATTTGAAATGCAGAAAAGTAATGAGAACAAAAGAAGATAGGGTTCCGTACTCACACACAGGCATGTGACCATGCCTATGCTTATATTCAAGCACAGAAAACATGTCCTTTCACAAGCACACACGCGTGCACGTGCATAGAGAGAGAGGGGGGGGGGAGAGGGAGAGGGAGAGGGAGAGAGAGAGAGAGAGTCAGGTGAAAATTTCTGTGCTTACACTAAAGCACAGAAACCATGTCCTTTCACAAGCACACATACAAACTCACAGCAATCCTCTTACCTCTGACTCCCAACTGCTGGGATTAAAGCCTTGCACCACCACACCCAGATAATCCAGTGTTTTCTAACTGCAGGTTTTGATGGTAGTAGGTCATGAAACCAGTCTACTAAATGACATTAGGAAAGAAAGAATGCAGTGTACACTCTAAGAGCATGTGTCATTTTGCCAACCTTTTGTTTTTAATGCACAGACATGTGCTAAAGTGCTTTCTAAAATACGTTCTTATAGGGAGGAGGGTTATAGTATAAGAAAGTTTGATTATTTGTCAAATGTGGGTATTGAGTCAGATCATTTTCTAACAGTCTTCTCAGGCATGGTGGTGCACACCTGTGACCCCAATACTCAGGAACTGGAGCAGGAGGATTCTGAAGTCCAGGTCAGCCAGTGCTATGTAGTCAGATCATGGTTCTGGAAATAAAAACTAATAAAATAATATGTTTTTTTAATTTAAAAAAAAGTTTTAAAAACAAGCCTGGCAAAGACTTCAAACCTGATCATATGTCATACCAAGATGATTTTTAAAAGTGTTCTTTTCCAACGAGTCCCTCTAAACATCATCATTTATTAAAACAGCAAATCCTCTCCAAGTCACTTGGTAAACCTGGGCTCTTAGGGTAAATCACACAGCACAGTCAGAAACCAGAACTGCTTTTCATCAATTTAAGATGAGATACCTCAAAAACATAAAAACTTCAACACAATGTCAAGCACTTAATAAATGCTAATATCTTCTGTAGTCACCCCTCCCTTACAATCCCATCCATATGGCTTGAGCCTAAATCAAGACCAGATCCTCCAAGACAATAGAAAATCTCCAATCTAACTTAACTGTGCAAAAGTGAAATCTTGCATTGCATACATAATCAGTAATCCTTCAAGTATTTATGGTATTCCCCAAGAACACACAAAACCCAAGACAATTCTTATGGATTATAGGATTAAATCAGATAAGCAGCCAAAGGAGATCTGAAACAACTACCTTGGAAAGTAGCAGCTGGTCAACTTCTCTTCAGAGGATCAGCCTCAAGCTCTTCTGACACTTCTGGGTAGTTACAACTGCTTAGAAAAATTGGCCAAACACTTCTGAGACGGTTAGGAGTTAAAGACCATGCCTGTGGCCTTAGAACGCTAATTCTGCCTCGACTTTACAATAAAGTCTCTAATTTCTCAAAGCTCTTCATGTACTTTGTATATTCTTAAGTAGCCATAGTTTATTAGGCAAATCTATCACCAAATAATTTTTAAATTATGGTATTTTGAAATTATGGCATATTTAGCATTTGCTATTGATTGCTGACAAATACTCAAGTGGAGATCTATTTTGGTCAAAACATACCAGTTAATTGGGAAGTATATATTGCAACATGCCAAATTAACAGAAATTATTCTAACTTGAACAAAAAGAAACTGCAAAGCTCAAATAAGCAGTATGCTATCAGTCATAACTACATGTTATTATATCTCAAGAACAGCTCTGCATAGACAAAGCAATTAACAAGTATTTCATCATATGTTCTCTCTATGCAAGTGTGTCTTTTAGGTAAATACAGGTAAGATTCTTGGCTACAGTCTCAGGTCAGTCACATACTTGGTCATGTGTGCGACTTAACCCTCACAGATACCTTTCTTACTATCGGTCCATGTATTTTGAGGCCAGCCACGTTTCTGGTGTGGGAGACTTCAGGAGGGAATGGCAGACGGCATCATACAGCTCATGGCTCTTCCCCATCGAGAAGCTGCTTGTTGATTCAAGTGGCACATGGAGATCCAATTTTCCAATCTCTGAAATAGCTTCCAGATCCTAGATTAGCCAATTACCCTTCATTTTGCAGCAAGTAGCTATAATAAAATAATCCAAATAAAGTTCTTCAATTCAACTCTCCAATGAGGTTGGTTTATATAAAGATTGAGCAAACCAAAGAGGGGTATACCCTGCGTCTGAAACTTTCTGACACTATTAAAAGGAGTAACCACCCTTGCAAATAAACATAAATTCACAACCAAATTCAGCACTCAGTACAACATTAGCAACTCTTTCATTTCTCAATGTGATGCATGGTTTTCCGAGGCAGTCTGGGAAAAGAACCTACGCACAGTCCCACTTAGGAGAGTGTGCTTCTTCTCCAAGCAGCTCCGACCTGCCTAAGATCCTTAAATTTACAGAGGTACAGACTCCATCTTCTCGTTCTATCCATCTACCCAGAGATCTGTAACGCAGGTCATACTGTTGGCATTATTTGCCCAGTCTTTTTCATAAACTACCTATGCCTTTCTAGCTTAGCATATCAATCAAATCTGTACTCTTACTAGTCAAATAATTCTGTTTTATTTTATTTTATTTATTCATTTTCAAGCAGAGAGAGAGAGAGAGAGAGAGAGAGAGAGAGAGAGAGAGAGAGAGAGAGAGAAAACACCAGGGCCACCACTTTGTGGGTCTGGCTTATGTGGGTCCTGGGGAATTGAACCTGGGGCCTTAGGCACTGGAGGCAAGTGCCTTAACCACTGAGCCATCTCTCCAGCCCCTTAGTCAAATAATTCTGATTATTACACTGAATTAAGAACATGATTCTTTAATTAAGTGCCTAGGTACCTTACCTACCAACATTTTAATGGTCTTGTCCACTTTCTTTGAAATACTTACTTTTTCACATCAATCTCATCAAAAGAAGAAAAATCTACCATGAAATTTAGAAATATTTTGAATCAGAAAACACTATATTCAAATCTAAGCTTTCCTCTCATTCATGAATTCTGGGATCCTAAATTACTCACAGAAACCTCTCCGAGTTTCTCCCTACCAGCAGAATGTGGAAAGCAACACAGATGATGTATGCTGTAGCTTTCAGCACAGAGCACGTCCTCAGCAAGGAGCTGGTTATGTTGCTATTGCTCTTCTCCAGCCTCTGTGGGCTCAACCTGCATGAAAATGGGCATTGTCCCAAAGACAGAGCCTCTTCTTCTGAAGATGAACCCCAAGAACGCTTCAACTGCCAAGGGTGTGAAGCAATCTTGGATCCCAACCTCCCTGGCATTGTGCATGTGCCTCACAAGGGGGCAGAATCTATGAAGACCCTGCCGGAGTGCCCTTTTTGCTCTTCATCCCGCTACAAACAGCAACACTTCTTTTCTAAGACACAACTCAAAGAATATGCTAACCCAAATCTCTGCAGTTCCCATCATTCTAATACAATATGCATTTCAACGGAAAGCCGTAATTTTCAGGGCTCCTTGATAGGGAGCAAGCTGCATTTAAGTCAGGAGACAATGGCAGCTCTTTCTCTGTAACCACCTCAGGGACTATACACCTTCATCATCATAGTGCACAGTGCAGTCTCTGAGTATTTGCATACGATGGGATTCACATAATGAACAGTTTACAAAGAGTTGTTGACAGACGTCCTTCTGACTATACACACCAGCTTATTGTGTTTTGCTTCCCTTCTGGGCTCTGTGCTGGCAGAAAGTAACACAATGAAGAGGGACAACTTGCACTTCCAGCTTTATGGCCAAAGCTATGAAAGAAGGGCTTTGATGAAGAATGTTAAGTCCAGCTATAATGGTTTCCCTTTTGGTACATTATTGTTGCCATGTGTTTGCTGCTGTCTGGAGAAGAAGAAGAAAGCTCTGAAATATTTCTGTGTCCTTCATAGACTCAAGAGTTTCCATAAGAGAAATCACTTGGAAAATCACAACATTGCTCCAAATAAAACATCAACATAAAATCTTGTTGAAATGTTTAGCTAAAATGCTAAAGAATGCTTGCCACAATATAATTTATGAGGGTCTGAATGCCTTGACTTCAGGAAGGCTTTTCCATTCCCGCTAGAGAAATGTGTTTGACATAGTTATTCACACACGACTAATGCCACCACCAGCATGAAAAGATTTGGGGGATCCTCTGAAGCTGTGAAAGGCCAGATTACAAGGACAGGGAACAAATGTCATGATTCAGTCCCTGAGTAATAAGCCATTAAATAAACCAATAGCCAGTCCTTATTGTGTCTAAAGAAATGATTTCCTGTTTGCAAAATGTAGGCACTTTTTCTTTCTTTCCATCATACCAACTGTAGATCTATTTCTTTGATTTGAAGAACTTGTCCTTGAAAATGTAACAAGTTACTAATAGTGACATTATCTATAGGACAGAAAGTTGATCCAATAGTAATAAACTCTGCTATCTTTGAATTCTCTCTGAATTTCATCAGCAGACAATTAAATTCTCACTAATAAATTCTCCCGTGGAAGAAACTGACTGTGTGCCAACCTGGGCCCATCACCCCTCCCTCACGTCTCACATTTACTGACAGCTCCATGTATCCTCAATACCTACAACAGTAAGTACTACATAAATCCTTTCATGATTTGAGAGAAGGAGACGGGAGAGAAAGGGAGAGGAGGAGAAAGAAGGGAAGAGGAGAAAAGAGGGAAGAAAGAGTAGAAAGAAAAGGTGAGAAAGCAGAATTGCAGGTCCCTTAGCATTGCTGGACAAATCCAACCAGAAGCAGCCTATGGGAGGAAAGGGTTTATTTCAAGCTTACAGAATCCAGAGGAAACACCATCAATGGTGGAAGCAGCTGGCTCTTTCTATCATTCATCAGCTTAACATACAGAGAATAGTCAACTGCCAGTAAACAGGAACAGAAAGAGCTCAAAAGTGGCTCTTTACAAGCTTTAGGGCTGGACTACATGATCTACCCCCAGTGACACCTCCTCCAGCAGGTGCTGGTGACTCAAGTTGCAAGCTTAATCAAAGATACCTCAGGCTATGGGGGACATACATTCACATTCAAACTACCACAGAAAGGAAAGGAGAGGGGAAGCAAGGAGAGGACAGAGAACTAGAGATGGCTCTTGGTTAAAGCTGTTGCTTGAAAAGCCTAATGGCTCAGCTTTAATTAATCCAATACTCACGTAAAGCCAGATGCACAAAATGGCACATGTGTCTGGAGTTTGTTTGCAGTGGCAAGAGGTCCAGGCACATCCACATCCATTCATTCTCATTCCCTCTCCCCCCCTCAAATAAATAAATAACATTAAAAAAGAAGTGGCCAGAAAGAAAATTAAAAGGAGAAGTAAGTAGCAATAAGAAAATGCTACAACATGAAGTAGATAAGGCAGGACAAAGAAAAGGGAAAACTTGGGGGACTTAGAAGGGAAAAAAGCCCCCACTCGGGAGTCTGGTTGAAGTCTCTCACCAACAGAAAAGCAAGAATTCCAGCACAACTAGCAACTGCTTAAAGGCTTTCTCCCTTCCCAGATATAAACCTACAATTTTCTGGGAATCTTACCAGAACCCTGTACAGGGAAAGCCCATGTGCCCCTTGCATGGCCCTAGTGGCTTCATTTTTACTTTATTTGATTATAATTACGTCAAAGTACCTCCACACCCACCCAATCCTCTCATTAAAAGGAGAGAAAAGGAGTAGGTTTCTTAGCAAGCTTTTGGGATGTGATTGTATCATCAAGATGGTATATGTACATAGCTAATACTAATGTATTTAATGGCAATTCTCTTGGCGAAGCCCACATCCCACACCACATGCTTGTGGGTGTTGCTTTCATTCTCTTTCTGAGCATCTTTCTTTAACCTGAATGCTTAAGTCTATATTAAAATATCTTTCATAAAAATCTCCAACTCTGCTTCCTACAGGCTCTTCCTGAAATTCCCTTCAGCATTGAAGCCATGGATCCTAAGCTTAGCACAAGCTGGGGTCCCTAAAAGTCTAGGGGAACTCCAAAGGCTACTGAGGGTGATCATGTGCAGCATGTCTCAGTTCCCTGACAAATGAGAACATCCTAGAAGATGGCCAGTGTCATGTTTAGGTTTCAAGGCTAAATTAGCCATAGCAACAGGAACTAGAAAAAATGCCAATCAGAGTGGAGGGATATGGTAAATGATAAATTCATGCTCTTGGAAATGACCTGGGTAGCTCATTTGCAAAAACAAAGGCTTGCTAGGCATTGCATTGCTTATAGAATTACTAGGGTCTATTTTGCGTATGTCACAGGATTGGTGTAAAGATAAAAAGAGACAGGAAAATGTTTTGCAAACCACACAGCTCCAGTGAAAGCTAGTAGTTCCCGTAAACCTCAGACTGCCTAGGATAACTCACATCTTCTTCCAGCCTCAACATTCCCCCAGCTACAGTTGCACAAACAATTCTCTGCTTTGTCTTCTATGAAAATCTGAAATTTTTAGTCTTTGGTTTACTCAAAATGAAGGACAATTTTTATTGGTTCTAGAAATAATATATAGAGAGAACTGGTCATTTCTGATTACAAACTTGATCCTTAGAGATGAGAAAGATGCCAGGCCTCATGCCATCCTCCAAGCATGATTGATGTTGGCAATGCTCCTTCCCTCACCCCACTGTCAAGTGAGCTGAAACAGAGATTGCTGGTGATATGGAGAACTTTAAAACACTGGTGGCACATGGAGAAATTGGAATGCCGCATGACAGTCTACTCTGTCACAACAAGCATATCAGAGGTGGTCCTTCTTCCAAAATCAAAGAACTCTTATTTCTTTTAACTGCATTCATTTTATTTATAATATAGTAATTCTGTATGAAAATGAATCACACAAGTAAAGCGTTCTCCACCCTATTTAAAGATCATAAGGAAATCAAATGCCATGCTTAGAAATTTTCATGAAGAAACTCTCAAGGCATACTAAAATACCTTTTACGTACATGCACCTGACTTACTAGTGAATCTGATAACAGCAGCCCACTTTGAGGCTATAAGGAAAGACTTAACCCATGCAAGAGCAGTGGAAAAGAAAATTGAATGCTTTGAGATGGTTTCCATAAAAGCGTGAAGCTACAAAGAGAAGAAGGGAGAGCATGTAGGAAGAAAGGAAAGAAGACAGTAAGACAGCAAAGCAGCACATGCAAGCCAAGGGCAGTGTGAGAAGAGAGCTCTCCTTGGAAGCTTTGTTTATTGACTATCTTGTATTATTTACTACACGCTGCTGCTCGAGGCCTTTGCAAATTGTTCTTGGGTGTTACTTAGAGGTAATTCCCTTCAGAGGATAATTTTGTTAGCTTCTGTCAGGAACCTAAGGATTCTACAAGTTCCTAACCCTAACTAACTCCTGGTCTTAAAGGTTGTGGACTACCCAAGCAAAAGATATTTGGATTCAACAGGCCTAAGAGCTAACCTGTGTTTATACCACCTCAGAATGCCCCTCTGCCTCTATTGGCTTGGACCAAAGTAAATGTTCCTATAGATCCCCTTGGGGTAAAGACAGGATGTAGATCTTGTAGATCCAAGTTTCCCAAAACCTAAGGCAGTAGCCCTTTGATTCCTATCTTTTTTAATCACACAGGACTGTCAAAATAAAATACTATTCACCCAAATGGACAAATGGACATGAATAAAATAGCCTGCATTCCATAACTTACCTCCCTTTCATTCCCATTAAGTATTTGCCTGAACATGGCTTTCTATCTTATTAGTTCATTTAATTATCATGTTTGTTTACTTTTAGGCCTTGCTCACAGCAATCCTCCTGCCTTAGACTCTAGAGAGCCAGGCATGTGACCATCTTAGTAAGGACTGTAAAGAATTCCACAGCCTGGATCTTTAGTTGCTTTCAAGGGATGACTGGATCTAAATAATCTTGTTCATAATATTCCCGGATGCAAAACAAAGCTATCAGTTCAAGTCTTTGTGCACAGAAAGTATTGCTACCAACTAGGGAAATATCTAGTTGCAAATGTGCTGGCAAGAAAAAAAAATAAGGAAACTAATATAAGAAATTCCAACATTAAAAAGAAAGTATTAGCCAGGTGTGATAACACATACCTTTAAAGCCAACACTTCAGAGGCTGAGGTAGGAACGCATCACTGTGAGTTCAAGGTCAGCCTGGGCTAAAGCGAGACCCTGCCTTGAAGCAAACAAATAAACAAATAAAAAGTATTGGCAAAACTGAGATTAACATATACTTTTAATAGTTATAAGCAAAGTTATTTATCACTAAAAACTGTTTTACTATGCCAATAACCAAAACAAACACAGAAAGTACTCTTAATAATAAAGTATAGTCTAAGTATCATCAACAAATCTCTTAAACTTTCAAAGTAACAATTAATCTGCATAAACAGGAATAGATTTAAAAAACTCAAATACTTATAAAAAAGACCTCTTTTACTTGGCTTTCTAGGATTCCAGTCATAAGTCAGAGAACAACAAAAACAAGAGCCCCTTGTGTCTCAGTCCTAATCATGGTGATATAAAAACCAAGTTTTTAAAATGGTACTTTGATTTATACTGATACTACTTCAAATTAAAACAAATATTTTAAAATATTTGAACTCTTACTATGTTTATAATGGCATAAAATAATTTGAGCAACCCCCCATAGCCAAAGTGGAATACAGGCTTTAGAGTATCAAAGGATTTAGCTGAAGTTTCAAGGTCTCATCACTTATTAGTTCAAACTATCAGCCTAACAGAACTAAAAGGAAAAAAATGACACTATATTCATTATGTGATTTACGCATAAAACACTGCCATGATAAATATTTAGAAATTCTAAGCTTTTATGAAAGCATACTTTATGTACAATATCAGCATTCATCCCTTTAGGGTGTACAATGTGGACTGCCTGGGGGGGAATTTATCTCATTTCATTTTCATTCTGCATTCCACTTTCGAGTTGCCAACTAAATTGCTTCTTGGTTTATAGTATAGAAGACTTCATAATGTTTAGCTGGAATTGCTTACTTTTAAAGTATGCTGATAGAAAACCCAATGTAGTCTAAAATATCCTCACCAGATGTTTGGATGGATGTGAAACCAACACATATCAAAAGGATCCAAAATACCATTAGCTGTATAAAACACAGGCTCACACACTTAACAAGTTCCATGGATCAAAACACATTAGAACTCCGGCGGAAATGAATTTAGTTCTTGCATTTTCCATTATTAGGTTCTCAAATTCTATCTAGCTTTCTTTGGACTATCAGAATTTCAATAAATGTCAAGTAATAATAGGCTGTAAGTACACTTAATGTGACTAGACAGTGGGACAGTTTGACATTGCCACCAAAAAAGGCTTTCACAATCCTGGTCTAAAAGATACATTTTAGGACTAGTACAAAGAAAATGACAGCCTTCTTTATTTCCACACCATTCAAACGATACCTAATGTAAGGTGTTTAATTCTGAGCATTATACTTTAAGAAAGATAGAGATGTGTTGAACAGACAAGACTTAGGAGACCATAACACCTTGAATCAACATACCAGAAAGAACAAGCACAAGAAATAACTGAATGACCTTCAGCAGAAAAGGTCAGGGTCAGAGCTGGGAATTATCAACTCTTTCCAAACATGTTAACAGTAGGAATGTAACAACATAATTGAAGTCATTTCACATTAATTTCCAAGGGAAAGAACTAGAAATAATGGGTATCAAATATGCTACAGAGAGATATCCATCCAAGGTTGTTGGAAGATAAACTACCAATACAAGTAAGTAGTAGGTCAGCTAAAGTACTCCCGAGGCCACGGGTTAATCCTCATCAAGTCTCCTTGCGCCATCGCGAAATCACATCTCAGCCATGCTATTCCCTTCGTGTCATTTTCTTTCTATGACCACCTAGCAAAACATAAGATCAATCATTCTTGCTAAAGTGAAGTCATATCTGCAATTTTCCCTGACACCCATAGAGTTGGTCATTCCTCATCTCAGATCATGTCCACTTTCTGTTTTCTTCTATGACAATAGTGATGTACATTAAAGAGTGATGAGAGGAGAGGCTGTTATCACCACATTCCTGTTCCTGGCATCTATGTGGTATCTGGAACAGCTTTCATGCCTGTGATGCTATAGGCAGCTCATGTATTTTAAAGGTGAGTAATATTCATGTGTAAGATGCAGAGTCAGGCTTGTTCACTTTTTAAAGACATTATAGTCTATAGAACTAGCAAAGGTGGAAACATCAGTAAAGCGTGCAAGCATTAGGAACTGAATTCAGATCCTCAGTGCCTGAGTAAAATGCCAAGTGGTATGTGCCTGTAATCCCAGTACTACTTAGAGACAGGAGGATGCCTGGAGTTGGTGACCTAACTCATCTTGCAAAATCGGTGAGCTCTAGGTTCAGTGAAAGACCCTTTCTCAAGGAACTTTTTTTTGTTGTGCCCTTACAACACATGAGCCAGACAGAATGCCACCATAGAGAGTGGCTGCATGTGTTAGGAAATAAGCAGTATCAGAGATGACCATCCACAGAGCACACTCCACAGGACATGAAGGCTTTTGGTTTAATTTTCACAAACACATATCATATACATCGACACAGGGCAACAACAAAAATCCTGAGATCTAATGCCTAATGGACCAAACATGTTGGGCATTTGGATTGTCACCTGAGGGCCAATAAAGCTCATATGACCTGAGGTGTTTGCACTACCCAGGCAAATACTCAGGACCACACAGCCTACCAAACATCACCTTCTACACTCCGTTCATACAGAAACACTCAGAGGAAGAACAGATTTTAAGACAGTTAAAATCTGGAGTAAAAATAACTTAAAGGGGACAGACACATGGAGTAGTTTGGGGCGAGGGAAAGCTGCAAGGGATGGGATCATCATCTGTGTAAAGAAGGTTCTCTGGGCAAGAAAGCAGTTGCAGCACAGAGGGGCTGTGGGCAATGACCATCCATTTCATGAGTGGAGGAGGACATTCAGACAAAAGCAAAGTGAATTCACTGCTGCAAAAATACTCTTATACTACCTAACAGGTAAGAACGGAATACCTGGGAAAATCTTGTCCAGCGAGCAGAGTCCACAACCTATAGACTTATTCAGCCAAAGGGCCAGCAGTATGGGAGGTACCAGAATCCCAACAGTAGGGAGAAAAGAGAATTCCACGTGGGATTTTCTCATGAAAGATCAAATAAACAGGTACCTCTGGAAATTCCGAAGCCATGGAGTAGAAAGGATCAAACATGTGCCTAGCCTGACAACGCAAAGCAGAAAGACATGCATCCTCTGGGGAGGATTTCCCCAATACTGACATGTCTTCAATCAGGTGGTGCCTTACAATGTGGTCAGCCCAGAGGTACTTGTGCCAGACATCACTGACCATATATACGCACTTGAATCTTTGCTGTTCAGGCTGCTGTGAGGGCACACTTAGTATTATACCCCTTAAGCTTAATGATGCCACAATTCCGTATTATTGTACATAGAAAAGTACTAAACTGCAGTGGGGCACAAATGTATTGTTTTTTGCATGCATATGTGTGTGGTATCCATACATGTATGTGTGTATGTGTATGCGCACATGCACGCACGTGGAGGCCAAAGGCCAATGCTGGGTATTTTCCTCAACCAGTCTCCACCTTGTTCTTTGAGACAGGGTCCCTCATTGAAACTGGAGCTCATTATCTCAGGTGGACAAGCCAGCCAGCAAACCCTGGGGATCACCTGTCTCCACAAGCACCATACCTGCTATTTTACATGGCACTCGGACTCCAAACTCAGGCCATCATACTTGCATGGTGGTGCAGTTAATTTCCCATTGCTGGGATAAAGCACCAACCAAAAGTAGCTGATGGAAATAAGTTATTTATTTTGGCTTACAGTCTCAAGAGGAAGCTCCATGATGACAGGAGAAAGATGGGAGAGCAGAGGGTAGGCATTGCTGCCTTTCAACATCAGGTGGAAACAGCAGCAGGAGAGTGAGCTAACCAATACTGGCAAGCTAGGGCTAATAAACCTCAAGCTCCACCCCAGCCACACGCCTCCTCCAGCAGGGCTCCACCTCCCAAACTGCCACTGCTGGGGAGCAAGCATTCAGAACATGAGTTTATGGGGAACACCTGGTTCAAACCACTACACTCCACCTTCTGTGTTATCTCCCCAGCCTCAAAAATTTAATATTGTCAAATACTTGTCACTAGGGAATGTCTAAAAATCCATATTTTCTTATATAAAAACCAACATAAGAATTGGAGATGTGTATTGTTCATTTGGTAGAGAGCCTAACAAGAACAAGGCCATAAATTCAATATCCAGTAGCACCAAAAGAAAAAAAAATTAAATTAAATTAAAAAATAAAAAGAAAAAACTAATATTGCTTATATTTGGATCACAGAATTGTGATAGAAATTTGTGTCTTGATAAATTGAAATGAATTCATCAATAAGTAAAATAAAAGAAATAAAAGAATCTAAGTAGTAAGAAAGAATAGTGTCTGTTTCATCAGAAGAGCTGTTGTTCCCCAACAGGACATGAAGTAAAGATGCATCTGAAAATCAGTGGATCACAGACTCTTAAAAATAGCATTTGCTGCGGACCGGGTGGCTATTTTACACCACACGGAACATTATCTTTAATCTAGCTGTAAAATAATGGACTCTTAGAACTACAGAGCTGCAAGAAACTTGGAAGGTTACTTAGACTAAGCCAATTTAGTGTACGAATCCTTTTAAGAATATATTAAGTGTGCCAGATGACAACTTTTTAAGGTACTGAAATGTTCCCAGAAATTGCAGAAAGCTTGTTATCCAAAAGGATTTCTCAAACACATCACAGATAGCCCTATAAAAAGGGAAGGAGGGGACCTGACCTCACCAAAAGTCAAGATTTATGTTCTGTGAAGGATAGAACTGCAAAGCAAAAGAATGTATTTACAGCATAGATAACTGATAAAAGATTAATAGGAATTCCTACACATCAGCAAGCAAGAAGGGCTGAAGAACTGAATGAGAGGATGAAACAGGCATTCACAGAAAGAGCACCAGAATGTTTAATCCCCTGTAACGTGAGTTCGCGCCATTATGGAGCAGAGGCACAGTCATGACAGCGGATCATTCTCTTCCAGGCAACAGATCAAACAGTAAATGTCAATGGTGATGTGACAAAGCTCACTAAATATATCTTGAAATTAATGAAATGTTCATGTTACACTTAAAAATGATCTTTCTAATTTGGATTCTAAGTAAGTATTATTTTACATATCCACTTGTCTTAAAGTATGGTAGACATGTACAGAAGAAAAACATTTTATAAATTCTAAATAAATATGTTTATAGTTCTAGAATTTAGTTTTCTTTAAGAAAATACAACATACTTAAAAACGAGTACAACCCAAAAGGAAAAAAAAATCACTGATTTTAACTGATGTAGTAGAAACAACGACAGCAATGGTTTGCCATTGTAAGGAAAATGACAAGCTGAGTAGCAGCTGTTTAATAGGTCAAATGCAATTCAGAATCATTTAGAGCAATACACAGTAACTTTTGAAATGCAATTCATTAGGTTACCTAGCTATAAAATTCACTTATTAATTGATAATTCTATGGCTAATCTAATGCAAGAGGAATACAAATAATAATATAAAAATCTTATTATCCTAGCAACAATGAAAGCCTATCTGACCTGTGCCACATGGAGAGGCTCCTAGCTCAAATGGAAGGGGAGCCCTGCTAAAATATAGCCGTCTCACTAAATTCCAAGTCACAATGGGCACATGTCACTGAAAGGCAGTGTCTATGGGTGTATACACACGTAAAGGCTATTTACTGTTTGCAAATTTTCCATTAAGAAATGTGCACATGTTTGAGTTCAACAAGTTGTCTTTTTCAAAAATATAGCTACCAAAGACAGATATGCAATATATACATTAAGAGAAAATATTTAACAATCCTTGCCTTAATATAAGACTGAACAAAAATAGAAACAAAATAATTTTACTAGAAAGAGGAAGGAAAAGCAAAGAATACAAGTCACAGGTAATAAATGAACAAAAGAGCTGCAGGAACACTAAGAAATCCAAAACAAACTGCCAAGATCATTGGATTTTTGGAATCTCAACACTGTTTCCAAATTTTATTACTGCAGATAATTGTAGACATCAGTCCCTGTGGAGCAGTGCTGGACCATTTTTCCTGGGGTAGAGAAAACAGATGGTTCTAGTCAAAGTCTTTTAAGGACTCAGCTACCACCTATCTGCTGGGGGAGGTGCTCAGGGGCCTCCCGAGCAGGCTGAATGCTTCTGGGAAGAGAAAGGGGCAGCTGCTTAAATCACTAACAGACAGGTGACGCCGTGAGAGGTGAAAATGCATGTAAATTATGTTTAGCTTTAAACATAGGGGTTTTAATGTTTTATTAGTTATAAATCCACTTCTCTCCCCCCTCCCTTAAACTGCTGTCGCTAAATATAATAGTGGCCCCTGACAAGTGCTTAAAAATCGTTGCCATCATTATTACACAGGAAAGTCTTTGAAAGAATTCCAAGCAATCCATCCATGTCATACTTAGACAAAGCGAGCAAGAGGCCGTAAGTGGAGAAGATTTAGCTCTGAGTGAGGAGTAAGAAAGCCATCCTTTTTTCTAGCCACAGTTCTGGCCCACATAGCCAAGTTGTTTGACCTAGGGCATGCAACCCACCCAAAGAGAGCATCTTAATTTTCATGAGATTCAGTTATTCATCACACAAAACAAAGGAATCAGTCCAAGGTCTTCCAGCTATAAGAAGGTAATCACCAATCTATAGAGTTCAGGTAATGACAAAAGAAATATATGAAGAAAGTAAACTTAGTATTAATTGCCATCCATAACTAACTAATTTTCAGTTGAGTTTAAAGTTGAGTACTACAGCTTTAAAAAAAACATAAGTTACCAAAATCAAGGAGAAAAAGGTAAAACATTACTTCTATTTTTAGTTTAAAAATAAGCTAGGATATTAAGAAAATTATAAATAATTTCTATTTATAGCTATTCTTCAAATAATAAAATTATATTATATTATACAATTTAGTCACAAAGGAAGTAATCCATTTAAAATTGTCTTAGCGTTAATTGCTAAGCTTTTAGGAATTTGCATATATTTTACAAGTCATTTTTAAAACATTTAATTCCTTATGACAATTTCAGGAAGATGAGAAAATAAAAACCCTAACTTTTATGTGATTATTTGTGTTATACTTACAGCAATCCCTGCACCAAACTTCTAAAAATTTCACAAAGCATGTAAGTAAACATATTAAAAACCTGGAGGAAATATCTGAAGAATGCCTGAGTTGGAATTAAAATAAGATTGATAATAAGTTTAAAACTAGAAACAAGTTTGCTACCTTGACTGCACTAAAATGGAAACACAAAATAGAATGTGGATGGTTTAAAAATAATTGAACCCATTCAGGACACTGGAATCCTTTCCTTGGGCATATAAAGTTAAAGGGGAAAAACATGTATTATTAGTACAATACATTTTTCTTTGACTTTTATAAACCATAGGGAGTAACCAGCAATCCCTTTTTCAAATTAAAGAAATCAACAAGGCAGGAATAAAGCTCAGAGGTGGAATGCTTGCCTCCCTCAGTGTGATCATCAGTAAACAAACAAACAATCCCATAACTCAGA
This sequence comes from Zapus hudsonius, assembly GCA_004024765.1. Classification (NCBI taxonomy): domain Eukaryota; kingdom Metazoa; phylum Chordata; class Mammalia; order Rodentia; family Dipodidae; genus Zapus; species Zapus hudsonius. The sequence continues at coordinate 44,494 of PVHP010003331.1, forward strand.
CATGGAAACTTTTAACCTGTGTTTTTTGTTTCTGTTTTTGCTTTTGGTTTTGCCAAGTGATAGATGTGTACTGTGCTGTGAGAGTGTAAAACTATCCTTCAGAAATGTACCTGTACAGCTTTCACTTTTTGTTCTCTAAAATCTACAGTCAACCACTATACATGATAAACTCTCATTAAACACACATTCAGTAGAGCCCCTAACACTGGTTTATAATCCCATAAATCAAATATGTACATTAAAGATAGGTAAGTCTCCACCCAAAATTTTTTTCCACTGAAAATTGTAGCAAATCATTAAATAGAAACTTCTAGAAAAATGTACTTGAAAGAAAGTTATTTATAATATTTAGAAAGTTGGTTCCTATGATCACAACCAGCTTATTTTATGTGTTCAGAGCATGAAATAGGTTTGTTTGTTTGTTTGTTTGTTTGTTTGTTTGTTTGTTTCTGGGGTTTTAGACCAAATGTAAGGCTCAACAGATTCTGTAATTTTAAAGAAATAAACATGCAGATAGTAATTTAAATGTAGAAACGAAATAACATTGGCACCAAAGTTTATTACTGAACCAATTTATGGAAATTCACATATACTTCTTTTCCTGTAAGAAAAATCAGTATATATTATCAGAAAAAGATTCGCTCAAATTTCTCTTTTATAGAAAAACATTCCTCTAGATAAGGTGTTCCAGCGGGAAGCATGCCACCACTGCTCACAGAATGCTCAACTTTAACTTATGCTTTTCAACAAGATGGAGCTTAATGCTTATTCCATCCCAAAGTTGCCATGATTCTGCATTAAATGTTTAAAAGGGTATAAACCTACTTTTAAAAAGAATGCTAAATATGTGTCAAGAAAACCACTTTATACTAAACTCTGTCAAGTGATTCTTCACCCAAAAGAATAATTTTTAAGATAGATTGAATCTTTTATGCTTAGGTCTCATTAATACTTAGTTGCATTGCGGAGAACACAATGTTTATATTGCAAAGCATAATGACATTTCAAAGTAAATCATAGAATGATAGAATTTGGTGGTTGAATGAGTTCTTGTACAACTTCCCAAAGCCTCACGCTCCGTTACAGACACGTGGAAACTGAGGCCCAGAAAGGCTATGTGTTTGGTTTAGCACTTATACTTTATATGAGTATAAAGACAGATGAGTCTATTCCCCTTATTCCTCATGACACATGCACTCACAGTCACACACACACACACACACACACACACACACACACACACACACACAATACTCTGTGCTAGTATACTGAAAGTCTTACATTTCAATGTATCAATGACAGATGTAAGGTAATAAAACTCTAATTAAATAATATAATCAAAACTGGGTGAAATGGGTATACATGTCAATACAGTGAAAGTCTCAGTTCATGCATCAACCTTGAAGCTACCTTTTAAATTTCTTACAAATTCCTGAGATAACTTGACTATTTTCAGAAGTTAGTCATGCTTTGCCTCTCTAATGTTCTGTTACAAAAGTGATATTTTATCATTATATTGATGTTTCATTAAGATCTGTATATATGTAGCAAATTATTTTATTTTCTAAAGCTCTACTTATAAAGGCCTAAAGTCATGATGTAATTTAAATAAACTACAGATTATCCAGGAAGGGATTTGATATATAGCAGCAAACATGTGTGCTTAGTTTGACCAATGCAGATGGAGGACGGCATGAGCCAGAGTAGCAGCCCAGCAGCGGCCCAGTCCGCATCAGTATTCTGCTGAGATACCACTCGTGGCTGTAATCCATGGAAGTAACTTAAAATCTCAAACACACAACAGGAACATTACACAAAAAGCCATGTACTAATATCTACATTAAAGATGACTTCAATGCAAAACAAAAGGGTACATTGTATATCTGAAATTATTCCTCAAAGAATACAAATACAAATAAGACCTTTATAAATGTAGGCATTCTATACCAAAATAAAGATGCATCCTGTGGGAAAAAGTGAGGGAGAAGTAAGTTTAGAATCCAAAACTGAACCTTAAGATATTCATATTTCATTTTCCCACTGCTCATTAATATTTCATGAAAAAGAATGAACACATGAGAAAATACACTTAGTGATTACAGTCTCTCTCATCTATAAATTTAGGTACTCTAAAAATATTTATAATTTTAATGCAATTTTTATCAGCTAAAAGCACAATTTGGGGATAATAAAAAAAGCTGAGACTCATAAACTCAAATATTCTGGTAGCATAATTCAATGTATGGAACATATTCTATTTTAATAATCAAGTAGAATGCTTCTTCATTAAGTATACTAAACTCAACATAATTAAGAAAATTGAGACAAATATTGCTTACACTATTTTTTATTATGGAATATTTTAAATAGCTAAGATTTAGTAAGATATACTAATGTAAACAAATTCAAACCTATCATAAATTAAAACTGACTATTAAATGCCATTAAAGTATTATACTCCTCTTTATCTCACATAAAACAATTTTCTAATTTGAAAAGTACACCAAAAATTAGTTATAAAGTATATGCTTTTTAACAATCAATTTAAAAATAAACCAGTTTTAAAATTTTAATAATTATCTAACATTTAAATATCTGTATAAACTATTAATAGAAAAATGAATCTACCAATGCTGAAATTAAGAAAATCACCATACTGCTTTTTTATAAAATTGAGAACAATGTTCTTCTGTTAGTAAGCAATTCAAGTCACTTAGATTTGGCTACTTGAGACATGGTTCTTTTGAAACCAAACAGTTGGAGGAAGTGGTGTTGCAATCCTGTCCTTTCTATGAAAACCATGGCAATAGAAAGGTCAAATAAATAATCTGCGTGATGCAGTCCGACTAAGAAAAAGAACAGCTTCTAAACCAATTGTCTGCAAACAAGGGTGAAACATGCCAAACACAAGGATACAACCCCTACAAAATACGTTCTTTTCTAGTCAGAAGTTATTTTCAAGTACAGCGTGATGACCTATAACTCAATTAAGAAACATCCAGTATTTTATTAATGGCCCACAAAGAAATTCAAAACCTTAGACTTTGGTTTTATAAAATATGTGATGATAAAAATTCACCTTATAAAATTCCATCAAAGTAATTAAAACTATAAAATAATTACATTGTACAAATCAGATTTTTCTCAGTTCAAGCATTCACACAGCCACCCTAGAAGCATCTGAGTAATACAGACCTTCCTGTGCATACAAATTAAGGTTAAACCAATGTAGACGGAAGAACTACATATGCATGTACCTTGCTCACATAAAACAGCATAACCTTTAATCACTAATAAGAAACAAGCGGCAGCTGAAATGTGTTTTAGGCTTCACTGAAACCTCACTGAGGCCATTGCAGTCCTCAGCAAAGTGATGCTGGAAACCACCCTCTCTGGCCACCACATTCCCTCCTGACCTCAGTCGGCTAAGGCATCGGAGGTGGACAGCAACACTCTCAAGTAAGCCTTTATTAAGTATAAGAAATAAATTATATTAAGTGTTATTTTTTGAACTCAGAAATGAGGGAAGGGTTGTTAAGATATCAAATTTACTAAGAAAATAATTATGTGAGAAATAAGTTGCTGTCACAAGAGAAACTTGCCAGATACTGCATTTAAGCAAGTTGTTACGCACACCTTTAGAATCAATTTTGTGACATAGAGATTAGTCTGTGGTAGTAAATCGCTTGAGAAGAGATCAGGAAAAAACTAGAGCTTGGGAGATGTTTTCCTGAACAACGTGACCATTTCTCTAGTGACGTGCAAGCAGGAGACTGAGGTGATTCGATTGTTCAGGACATGGTACAAATTGCTCTCTTATAATTAACTTCCAGATTTCGGTTTCTAGTAAGCACGCTTCTACTTCATTGGCTCTTTCCATCTGTGATTCTACCAAATGCAATTCTAAAACTGGAAAATTACCTGGAATTTGTGAGGACCCACAGAAAAGTTGTCAGAAGCAGACGCATATTAAATATTAATTATAATGATGACTGTCATCTCCAGTGATTATTATATCATTATATAGCAATGCTAATTAAGGCATAAAATGACTTGTTAATTGAGAACGCATTCTGAATAAATACATTTGTACTTGTGTGTTTAATAGCAAATCCAGCCTGGAGACTGAGCCATAATAGAGTGCAGTTCTATTTTCTAAAATGCTGACATTTGAGCAAATGTTCCCATGGAATGTTTGCCTGATTCGTGGACTGACATTTCCTCTTTGTAACTTGCTTAAGTAAAAGGAGCCGTGCAGGCCAAACTCCACAGCACCCGAGGGCAGCAGGCCATTACTTGCCGCGGCAGCTTGTGTACGGTTTCTCTTTGACTTCCCTCTCCCCTGCCAGCCCTCCACCTTCACTGTCTTCTTATTCTGACATGCACATGCACTTGGCTGTTTCCATCACCTTGCAGGAGTAGATGACCTACCTGAATAGTTAAGCTTTCCTACCTGGGATATGTCCAGACACTCAGTGCTATAGCTTCCCATTGCTTCCTTCATTCTCCTGTGTTATCAATAGTAGCTTTCTTTCTTATTTTAGGTTTAACTATGGGACCCAGGGAACTAAGCTGATGGAAATCAGTTTGTCCTGTCACTCATGCTTCCTGCTCACAAGGCTGACCTCGTCGCTAACACTTTGCTGCCATCTATGTGTCTAAAACGGAACAACACATTTCCATATGCCAAACACTGAGTTCCAACTGAAATCATGTCCCTCTTCTAGTCAGACCGACCAAGTATGAAAGCTTGCCAGGAATTTCTATTACTTTTATGAATCAACTCCATAAAACAGAAAGACTGCTTAACATGTACTACAGAACACACAACAAAGAAACCTCCAAGATGAGCCTTATGGCAGCAAAAACACAAAGAAAACTGTCCCCTGCGTGCAACAACCCACAAAAGAAGTAAAAGGGGTTACTACTTAACATAGCCACAGGTTTTACCATTATTCACATAATAAATTATAATTAATGTGTTGACTTTTATATAGTTACAAAGGAAGAAGGGGAAAAAAGAAAAGTTGGGATTTTAAGTCATCTAAGTAAATAATTCTAAAAATTTTTTTGCAAAGCTGAAAATTAAATATATTTTCAAATGATAAGATTAAATGATCACTTAGCAAGATACTTTCATAATATTTAATCTAAGGTAGTATTTCTTGACATGATTTAAACTCAAATGCTGTGATGTGATAATCAAGATACTTCTACTGAACACTCACTTTTCTTCCAGGGAAGATGAAGCAACCAGAGGATACCAGAAAGCCTCTCAACCTGGTTGGAAGGGTCCTGGCAAGTACACAACAGACCAGAGAGTCTATAGGGTGAACCGTCTGGGAGCAGAAACACAAAACCATCCTCTACACCCATCAGCCCACAGGGAAGGTAAGAGGGGTGACTGACAGGCAGGGATAACGGTATGTACTGACATTCCTAAAGAATGTCCTTCAGAGGTTAAAGATTTGAACTGTTAATGCTCCTGAGTTCTAAGAGGCTGTGTGAGGACAGGAGAGTTAAGAAACTGGGAGAAATCTGGCCTAGCTTCCCCATGCAATGAGGAGCCTGAGCTGTGCTGATCTCTTCTCTGCTCATCTGCCCTTCACAGTCACTCATGACCACCATCAACAGAATTTCCTTCCTAGAAAACTTCCTTTTAGCTCATCTTTTTAAATGCAACAATTTCTATTCTCAGGTTAAGTTTTTTCTAATGATGAACACAGCTTTGGCATGTCAGACCAAGATGTCATACAGTTTCTTTAGTAAATCAAACAATTCAGATTCATTTCATATTTTTAAAATTAACATCCTCAAGCTGTATTATCATGTGCTATGTTATTATTTAAAAAAACAGTGGTTAAGGTGCTTGCCTGCAAAACCTATGGGCGAGGGTTGGATTCCCCAGTACCCACGTAAAGCCAGATAGACAAAGTGATACATGTATCTGAAGTCCATCTACAGCTGCTACAGGCCCTGACACACCCATTTTCTTTCTTCTTTCTCCCTTTCTTCCTTTTTCTTTCTTTCTCTCTCTGTTTCTCTCTCTGCTTGCAAATAAATAAATAAAAAATATTTTAAAAACAGTAACAAGCATACCTGCTAATCATATGTAACATTTTTCAAAAAATAGATCTCTAGTCCATTGAAACAATTTTCTTAAATTTTTTTCATGCTGCCAATAGCAAGGTATCTAGTTAAGGATTTACACAGAAAGTAATCAAAAGAGTTCTAATACATTAAATTTCCTTGAATCACAACTGTTTCACAGTATATATTTATCCCAACTTTAAAGACTTCACGTGTTAAAGCAAATTTTATAAACTCCTCTTTACTAACATGATAAGAATCATACATAAAATTAAGCTTTATTAGATGTTTAAAAAGAAAACTTAAATTTGATTCCTTAAATTTGCACACAACTTTACGAGGAGAGAAGATACCTCTACATTTGATATTAAACAGGATATTATTAATCTATAACAAACTTGGGTACCATTATACTTTATCTTACTAGGAATCCTAAAACATGTTTCCACTCATCATTAAAAGGCCAAAACAAAAAAGTTGCCCTAACAGTACATTCACTAGTAACCTACTATTTCCTCCCCTTGGCATACATACACTCATCTGGACACTTGCATTAAGATCAATATCTACAATTAGCCACTTTAATTAGCTTTAGTTTAGTATGTATAAAGTAATTGTCACTAAAATAATTTTACTCTGGATTTATATAATAAACAAGCCACTACTGTAAATAGATTAGGTGGAAAGGCTAACAAACATATCTTTGTGTGGTCCACTAATTATACACACAATCCCAAACATTATTAACTGCCATCAGAACTATAGCACCACCTCGATGCAGTAAAACAGAACAGGGAGAAAAGAACTTCCATAGGGTGCTCTCTCCCATATAAATTCTTAATGGACTATAAAAAAGACTTAAGTGGTTTAAGATTTGAATTCAATTGCTCAAATCTGTAACAGGCTTCCAAGAAGAATTTGAGCCAGATGACACAAAGAAACCCTCAACAGCAGTGTGCACTCATACCTAGGAACCAAGAAACTGGCTAGTCATATTCATATTAGGTAAATTTATATACTATAAAAACAAACAAGAAGCTATAAAAGAATCCATATTCTAATTTTGCCTTGTGATGAACTGAAGCGATTATTAACTATAATAAATATCACAAGGATCCAGACTGAAGTGATTACTAACTATATTAATATCACAGGGATCCTGACTAAAGCAATTATTAACTATAATAATATCACAGGGATCCTGACTAAAGCAATTATTAACTATAATAATATCACAGGGATTCTGACTGCACAGATAAGGGGACAGTGACCAAAAGGAAAGCAATGGGAGAAGCTGCTGAGGGGGTAAAGAGCTCTTACTGCATGAGGGCCTGGGAGGTCCTTGAGAACACAGTTCCCATGTAAGAAGCCGGGCATGGCCAATGCCACGCATGCCTGTAACCCTAGTCTGTGGGGAAGGAGGTAGTGCTGGGCCTGCTGACAAGATTAGGACAGAGAAGTGTCTCAAGGTAGTATGCAGATGAGGAACAGAGGAGGGCACTGGAATCCTCTTGCCTCTGTATGCATGCACACACATGCATGTACACTACACCACTCACACTCCACACACATACATACACACATAAAAGAATGAAATGGAGCATGCAGAACAAAAAGGCAAATTTTCTTGGACATAGGGTTTATTGCCCTATGCCATCCATCTCCAGAGATTGAAGCACACCAACAGGTGCTATGGTCACCTGCCCATTCGCGCTTGCTGTGAGAGAACTACATTTCCCAGAAACAGACACTTTGGCATACATGGGTACATTTGGGAACAGAGGATCTACATGGAAACCCAACAGACAAAGCCTTCCCTGAGACCTTGTGATTATCTCAACATTCACAATGTGCTAGTAACTGGAGGCTTTATGTTTCTCTGACCAATGCAATAATTGTATCTATATGATCATATAACTTCTTCAAGTGATATATGATTCTACTGATTTGTGCATCTATTAAGCAAGCCAAGTTATCTTCAGAGACCCAACAATTATAGTTTATTCATATCAATGACTGGACAAAAGAATGTGGTCATTTCAGATGAGTGAATACTATGGATTCCTACATTCTCTATAAATTTATTTTAGTATCACTGATGTGCTCATGCTATACCTAGCACTGGACTTGATGATCTTCCTAGCTATGAAAACACTACTCACATGGAATTAATTATAACCAGTTCCCTCCAGCAAGGAAAAGAAATGTTTTTAATTCAAACCTATCACACTGAAACTTCATTTTACTATAGTAAATGACAGGACTAATGAGAGAGGTAAAGCTTCTCTCACTGAAGTTCAACAACACCTCCCTTCCCTTGGCGTTGATCAGCTCAGCTCAGTAGCACAGCAAGAAGACTGGCATCAGCTCCAGTTCAAGGCTTAGACAGAGCTTGGCTGCCCATCAACTGGCAATTCCAGACAGGCACTTGTGAAGCAAGGGCTTGGGCTGGGTCATTGCCAAGAGCTCAGCCACCTCAGAATTCTATGGCCCATGTAATAAAAGACAAAGGGGTCCAAACATCAGTTCCTCCCTTCAGAATATGTAATGCAAGCTAATGTTTCAGAGCAGGAACTATAAACATTTAACCAAGAAAAAGAGTCTTGCCTGTCATTTCAAAACAGCAGCTGAGACAAACAGCAGGCCCCATCGGAGGCAGAAGCTACAATGGCAGGCATGCCGACTGTGGAACTTTATTTAGCCCATCCACTTCTCTGTGAAACACACAATGAAATGGAGCTGGGGGGCAGAGGAGCCAGGTTGCTTTTCCTCCCTCCCCTTTGCCTACTGCATCCAAAGCTTACCTACCTCCTGCAGATGGGGTGTCACCTCCCCAGTGGGTGATAGTTCAGTAAAGGTTGGGCATAATCAAGACTATGAGCTGGGTGGTATCTAGGAAAGAGTATTAGTGTTGAGCACTAATGAGGCCACAGGCAGATCCTGGTAGAAGAAGCCACAAACTAAGAAGAGCTAAGTACTCTGCCAAAGTCCTACAGGACGCACAGGCATGGCCAGGATTTGAGACCAAGGAAAACCCCAAGGCTCGGAGTCTTGGAAGTGGGGGAGAAGCAATGGATATGAAGTTTCAGACTATATCCTAGGGATTCTGAATGTCCACACTTGAGAGCCCTGATCACACAAAGAAGTTCTTATGAGAACAGAACTTCCTTCCACCAGGCACAGTCACATCAACCCGTATCCAATATGGTTAAAACGTCTCCCCACTACACCCTACACTCTGTCTGATAAAAGGCAGCCACCACAGAAGACAGGTAGAGGACAATGTTCCTCCATGATGGCATAATGAATTCTACCATGGGTACAGGGCGAGGTCCTAATGCACATTAAAGATGTTCCTTTAGCAGCAAGAACATTTTCCTACTCTGCACACACTTCCCTGCCAGTGCCCCAGGGCCAAAATATATGAATGAGTAACAACACAGAAAAATAGTCCCTCTCTGATGTTTGCTCTGGATTTAAAAAAAATTATCTACCTACCTATTTAACAGAGAGAAAGAAGCAAAGACAGATTAAGTATGGGCACACTAGGGCCTCTAGCCACTGCAAATGAACTCCAGATGCATGCACCACTCTGTGCACCTGGCTTTACATGGGTACTAGAGAATCAAACCTGGGCCACCAGGCTTTGCGAGCAAGTTCCTTTAACCGGGGAGACATCGCTCCACCTTGCTCTGGATTTTTAATAGGCCACCCTCATGCTGCAATTACACAGTAAAGGACCATGTTGTTGCAATCTTGTTTTGTGCTATATAACTGGATTAGTTCAATCATAGATACCTGCCCTTCCCACCATAATGCAATTCTCCCAAGAAATTTCTGGGATGAATATGGTGGTTAGGTGTCAAGCTATAAATTGCAACTCAGAACCTACAGAAAAGAAAAAAAAAAAAGGCCACTGAAGATGACTGGGGAATTAAACTGTCTGCGCTTTCCCAGAAGCCACCAGTATAATTCCCATTCTTGTTTTTATTCTTAACTTCATTCATAGATTGGCTTTTCTACCTCATGTTTCCCTAATTCTAACTTTAGTGCCTAATCACCAGTGTACCAACCTCCCTCACAATCAACTCTGCTTTATAACCAGCTTCCTAAGCCCATAAGGAAGACTGCACAGGGCTCCCACATTCAGTCTGCCAGCTGATCTATACAACAGTGAGAAGGAAACCTCAACCACTGCCCACCTGACCATGCTCTGCATGCTGGGAAACCAGTCTTCCTCACTGTCATGAAACAAAGCTGAACAAGTAACTCACAGAGAACCAAACAGAAAATAATAAGTATAATTACAGGGCTAGAAGTAGAGAGTAAACTGTGGAGTTAACCCTGTTGAATAAAAGAGAGAGACATAACAACGGTTTTCAGCATGGAGAAGAGACTTGAAGAGCCTTCTCCAAAGTAAAGAAAGAGTAAGTAACCTCTGTCCCCACCAAAGCCACAGTGAGAAATGAGAGGAAGAAGAAAGGAAGCTTGGGAGACAAGACAGTACTTAATGAGGACTATTTACATCAGAGTTACCATTGGGAAAGACTACCATTTTCTTAATTTGGCCTTTAAAGTAAATTATATAATATGAAGATCTGAATTCCCATTATAGGCTTGACATTAAAGTAACCAGATGTATGACTTTGAGCAGATAATCTCATGTGCAAAAATAAAAATCATATTCACTTATAATAAAGTTCCTGCCAGCCATTATACATGCATAATTTTCATATGGTTTAAAAAAAAGGCAATTCCAGACCGGGATGAGTACTAAGATATACAGGATCCCTTGCCACAAGGACTAATACAGACAGCCCACGGAGGAGGATATACAACTGATCAGGGATGGGGAGGGGGGGATTTGGGGAATTCGGGATAACAACGCATGGTTTGCCCACTAAATAATGTAACTCATTATGGACAATAAATATATATTTAAAAAAAGGCAATTCCAACATGACAGATGCAAGTAACACTAGACTAGGTTCACAGTAGAAAGGTCTAATCTAACACTTTACCTCAAGAATGATGTAAAATCACCAAAAAAAAAAAAAAAGGTAAGAAATGATGGATAACTCCAAAGAGCACAAAGAACAATGACTGCAGGAGAGAGTTAAAAACACCATTATTTCTAGTGGATAAAAAGCAAAAACAGTAATCTCAAAAAAGCAGGCTGTTAAAACTGTTTTTCTGTCAAAATGGGCAGGACTACATATTGGATCATTTGTTCCCAGCTGAATGATGTCATCATGCTAGGTCAATGCTTGGAATAACTAGTACATTTTAGTCATCCCACTTTCTCCCACATACATACAATCCAATCAGCCTTTCAATGAACTATTTCATGACTCATAATTTCTCTGTTTATATTTCAGAAAAATATTTTCAGCCAGTTTTCCCAGACTGCTGTGGGTCTATTCCAAGAACCAATTTCATCTTCATTGGTTTCCTACAGGAAACCAGATCAACTTCCTATTATTTTATTTTCCTAACTTTTAGCATACCATGGCCCGTACCACATTAACTGGAAGTGAGAGTGATAGAAGGCTTTATTCTGCACAAAAAGACGCCAACACAAACAATGCCCAGTCTAGAAGTTACAAATTTAAAATACAAAATGTGCTAATATTAGAACTGTCTTTCAAAATAGCACCAACAGTATATTGTTTTAATTAATCTTACTGAAAACATTCCACTAGTCAGAAAAAAAGTTTCTTTAAAAAATTTCTAGGAACATGCCAGAGCTGAAAGGTAAGACCCTATTGCTAAAGACACCACAGGCTACCGCCAAGGACATGAGAATACCATGCTGGAACCGAAAGGGAAACTTACCTTCCCTCCTGGCTAGCCCTCATAGTGCTGGAGAGCCTAATTGGAGCTGCAGGAGGACAATGGTCGCCAATAGCACGAATAAGTAAGGGACACTGCAGACTACAAAATCAACCAGCAGACAAGTATACACTTACACAAAAGTGGCATGCAGCCTCTATAGATAACCAACTGTTTTCTGATCAGAAATGAGGCCCATTCAGTGGGAGGGAACTCATAGATGGTACTGTAAACCAAGTCAAAATCCCACGGTCAGGAAAGAGTATGCTGGCACACCAAAAATTTCCTAAACAACTTTAACCCTCTCTTCTTCCCCCTCCCTCTCCCCCTCTCCCACCCCCCTGTTCTTGGTACCCATGACTGCAGATGTAGTTTGGGCTTTAAAAGTGCACATAGTCATTAACTGGTAAGTAATAGGCATATGTGATATCAAACTCTGGAGTTGATACATTAAAGGAAAAGGGTCTAAGAAGAATGCATTTGAAGTATATAGTCTATATGGATGAACCAAGACACCTGAAACTCAGAGAAATGTAAAGTGTGTTTTCCAGACCGAGAAACGCAAGTTCTCAGCCCTCACTGGGGACCTAAGAAATCAGAGATTCTGGGCTCAAGAAATGGGTCAGTGGTCAAAGGCACTTCTTTGCCAAAGCTTGCCAGTCCAGGTTTGATTCTATAGTGCCCACATTAAAACAGATGCACAAAGTGGCACAAACATCTGGAATTTGTTTACAGTGGCAAGATGCCCTGGTTAGCCCATATTCTTTCTACCTCTTTCTTTGTTTCTCATTCTCTCTCCCAATCTTTCTCTTTCAAATAAATGAGCAAAATATTTTAAAATATTTTTTAAAGAAGAGATTCTGAAGGAGCTTAGTTACCTTGAGGGGACTCTGTTATGAGCTTTATCATATTCTACCTTCCACCTGGAAATTTCTAGAAAAGAATCCATTCTACTCCTAACCTCTTAACTTCTAAAACCCTGGTGCCTGTGGATTCTTCAGTCTCACTACTTCAGCACTCTTTTTAAAAGTCCTAAATCTGGTCTGGAGAGATGGCTCAGCAGTTAAGGCACTTGCCTGCAAAGCCTAACAACCGAGTTTGATTCACCAGTAATCACATAAAGCCAGATGCAGAAAGTGGTGCATGTATCTGAAGTCCATTTGCAGTGGCTGGAAGCCCTGCCTTTAATCCCAGTACTCCACTCAGGGGCAGAGGTAGGAGAATTACTGTGAGTTTGAAGCCCCCTTTTCCTCCAGCTCTGCCTAGTTTCTTCAGGGCCTCAAGAGCTGAATTTATGCCCCAAAAGTCTCTCGAATTCCACAATCTACTTTAAATGACCCCATGGCTGCTTGTTTCCTCTGCAAGTACTGACTATAAAACCTATGGTCCCCTGGGCACTAGGGCTTTCCCACCTCCTCATGACTACAGAAGAGTCTATCTACCCCACTAGGTGACCTGTTCCTGCCACCTTTCTGATGTCACTGTCCTTACCCAACAGCTTCCTATGTCGTTTTCAGCCCCACCTCTAGAATCTGACCTCCAACTCTCATTTTTAAATTCATTTCTCCTCTGTTCAACCCAGAGGCTGCCAGGCAAAGTGTTGCCTGCTCCCGCCTCACATTCCCCTTCAGTGCTCCTGTGCTCAGCTGATCACTAGAATGCTCTTTACTTCAGACTCTCAGCTTTATGTTATTACTTCCATTTCCTAGTAGGGCTGAAAATATTGTCCACATACTTCAAGACCAGAACCAGTGTCCACATCTCCTGGAGGCCACCCGTAATCTCTGGTAGAAGTTCCTTCTTGCCCTCCTCTAAAGACTCAAAGCCCTCTATGCCTCAAACCTCTAACACTTGCCACCAATCATGCCTACTAAACTGACACCCACCAAAAGCACAAACACATTTTATGTATCTCTCTGTTCTCCACCATAACACACATACTTTGTATGAGGAATATTCTCAACAAATGTATGTTGAAAAATTACATTACCTTAAAAGCCAAGTTTATTTTTTGACAATTTCATACATGTATATAATGTATTTTGTCTTGATTCTATTCAGCCCCCATTACTCTCTTGTATCTCATCTACTAAATCCTTTCCTCTTTCTAAAACTCCAACTTCCATGTCTTTATTTAGTGACTCAATTAGTTTAATTAAAGTTGTTGCTTGCATGAGAATGGGTGGAGAGGGGGAAAGAATTCTTAATGATGTACCATTTTTGCCAATTAACTGACCTGTTAGGAGAAGCAGCCAAAATAACACAGAAACAGATAAATTCACACACACACACAGTAATTTAGAAGGACTCAATTTAATTGCCAAAGTTTCCTATTATTTATAGAAAAACCATTCCAGAATATTACTGTGTTCACTGTAACTAGGGAAAATTTAATATGTTTTCAAACTAACAGTGTATTTTGGAGAAAGGACCAGCTCACTTGAAACTACAGGGCGAGGGTATCAATAAATAATAAACTTTCATAAAATCTTCTCCATCTCTCACCTGCTAGTTTATGGTTTCTAGAGAATAAGCAATTTATGATCAAACCTTCTTCATTGTAGGGAAACTAAATAACAAAATGTACATTCCAAAGCTGAAGCTATTCAGGAAAGTCAAGAAACAGTCAGATGAGTAACAGTGTGGAAGACAGGCTGACTGACTCAATTAGGGGGAAACAGTCTTAATTCCTGGAGTCATAAAGTCCCTGCTTCTCTGTTGGAAAAGAGGGCATGTGCTCTATCAAGTATCAACTTCCAAGATACCTTTTCAACATGGGAGAGCACTGAAAACCCACCTAGACGGTGCACAGCTGGACTCAAACATGAAGACCTAACGACTTTCACGCGCCAAATTTTAAGCCTAGATACAAAACAAAATGACCAAAGACAAAGATAGCTTCAAGTTCAGGATGTAGCTTTGTACAAGGACTCTAGGCCCAAGCCTCAAAACCAGAAAAAAAAAGAGGGGGAGGGGTATTTTTCCCCTTGATAGCATGAGCAGATAAGAGGTATCTTTATGGTCAACCTTCAAGGACATTTTAGAGAAAATTGTGCTTTGAGGACTAACCTTCAATTTTTTCAATTTGCTCTGTACAACTGGATTTATTGCAATATATCATTAAACTCACGTAATAACTTCTTCCTTAAACAGCAGAGGTACAGAAACTAGGCAGACAGCCTCCATTTTGTACAGAGTTAAGTCTATTGAGAAACATCAAATCACCTTAAATACTTCCTCAAATAAAACTGCTCCATTTGTTCACTAAATAGAAAAAAATGCTAACAGATTTTTTTGTGGACTTTAATTTTTTCGAACTTAGAGTTATGTCTTTTATTTCTAGGCTCCACTAGCCTTCTGGCTAAACCCCTCATTCCTTACTCTCCTTTACTACTCAATACAAGGACTCTTGTTCCTAAAGAAAACCACAGGGATCTCTACTCTCGGGTTTCATTCACCCAAGGGAGCATCAGCACACAGCCACAAAATCATGGGCGCTCTGCTCCACTGTGATGCATTCTAGAAAGAACAACTGAGGGCAAGCAGGACACCAGAGAATCTGAGTAGAGGAAGAAACAGCACTGGGTTACACCGAGAAGGAAACTGCTTAAAAACAAATAACTAAAAATATTTTTTAAAAAATCAATAGGATTAATTCTACAAGAAATAGTGAATATAACAACAATGAAGACCTCCCGCTGCAGCACTGTACTGAGTAGTAATGGCCATGAAGACCAGTGCTTGCATGACTTTCTTGAGAAGCAACACACACAGAAAAACAGACAACCGCATGGATGCAGGCAGAGACGACAGCAATGAAACGCTTACTTTGACATGGCTCTGTGCACCAAGGTTGTAGATCTCTGTAGGCCTGACTTCATTGATTATCTTTACTAGGCAGGTGCTGTCAGTGAGGTCACCATAGTGCAACTTCATGTCTAGGAATCAAAGATATATCATCAGAGAAAATGAAACAACAGAAACTTATGTTCTTTGGAATATCACAATTGAAATGCATATTGTACAAGTTTTAAAATCAAAAGTCAAAACAGAAATGCTACCAGGTGTCTTGACACATGTCTGAACTCCTAGCACTGGAGACATTGAGACAGATCAGGATCTTGAGTTTGAGTCAGCCTGGACCACATAGTGAAATTGTCTCCAAACTAAGAAAACAAACAACAAAAAGTGTGGACATACATATGTACATATATGTCTATAAAGGATTTGTATTAGTAAATACAAAACAGATGTGCTTGTTTAAAAATGCTAATATTATACAGATGTTACACAATTAACATATCTAAGGTTCCAGATGGCTGAAATGTGTTATATAAAAATAAGTCAGACAAATAAAACCTTGGAACAATTTGCTGATGATAGTCAAGAGGCCTCTGTTTTGGTCATTTTATACAGTTACTTTTATCTAGTAATTTTTAAGCACTTTATAAAATCAGTCTTAAGCTGCTTATGATATTCATACAGTGGTAACATAACTGATTAGAGGACAACCAACCGATTCCGATTCCTCCATCAAAGCCGCTCCGTACACTAACCTCATTATTTTAGGAATGTGAGATGCATGGAAGGTGATCTGCTAATTGTGTGTCCTCATTACTGTATAAGGTATACATGTGCAGTAATCATCAGTTTTGTGTTTAGACTCCGGTCCTATTCCTTAGCTTTCTCATTATAAATCTGAGAAACTCCAAAAATCTTCTGGTTCCCAGCATTTTGGATAAGGAATAACCAACCTATGATGATTTTCAAGAAAGATACACTGAATTATTTCAATACTAAGACAGAAGCCTTTTCTGTGGACAACTAGACCATGTTCCTAATGGTACCAGTACCTACAAAGTAATACAACAGTAAACTATTCAGGGCAATAGAGGTAATTTCACCTCTGGATTACAAACTGGCTGTATCATCCTTTCTGGCCAGAAAAACTGTTCTAGACCCAGCTCTGCCGTCAGCACAGAATATGACCTTGATAAAGTCACACCTTCCTCTCCCTCCATTTCCTCATGTATCAAATGGTCTCTCTCTAATCATTTCAGGAGAAAATACCACAATGGTGCTGTGTAAAATATATAGCTATTAGCTATGAATAGGCTAATACAACAACAAAAAACAAACAAACACAAAAACTGAAAATCCTAACAGTGATCTGTAAATCAACTTAAATACAGACAATTTTGAGTTCCATCAGATTTTAGGCCTTTCTTCACAAATTATTTTTAAAATTCTGTGTTCAAAGACTGATTAACTTGAGCAAATTAGACCAAATATAAAAATCAAAGGAGTGTTCTTTTTATATAGACCTTCTCTTACTTGAGGGATGTAGATGCCTGAAGAAGTCCGAATAAAAACATGTATTTCTTTGGTCTCTTCAGGACTCAGACTCATTATCTGATGACCCAAATAGGATGGCAGTGCAGCCAAGGGCAGCAAGCAGCAAGAAGAGTTTTCACATCACACAGGGCAGGTCAAACTCAAAAGCAGCAACCACGGGCAAGTAACTGTGACTAGATGGGCTTTGCCAATAATGACACTTGAAAACATCTTAGCTGCAGATAGGAAGTGTCAAGGAGAAAGAAAATTACTTACTTCCTTCGATATGAGCCTGGGGATTCTTATACAAGTGCTCAATTCGACCTGTGTTAAATGAACTGGATCGTCGTACAATTCCATGGACCTAAGTTTTTAAGTATGGAAAAGCAAAAGTAAATGAGAAGTGTATAATCAGAAGTTCTTTTGCTAATGCTTGGCTCTATAAAATATAATTACTTATAAACATAATTTTTAATTATGATAAATTGTTCTACTGCTTATTTTCTCCCCAACCACTGCCTGCCCTCTCCCTGTCTGACCTTGTCAATTTCAACATAATTAATTATGCAATTTTATGAATAGTTGAATATATAGCCATAGTAATGACAAAAAAAATCTCTTGTGTGAAACTAAAGACAGCCCCTGAGGCTGCATCTATGAAATGTGTATATATATCAGACACATCATAAAGTAATATATATATAAAAAACTGTGAATATATATAACACACAGCATAAAATAATATATGTTATATATTACTGTGACATATATAACAGACACAGCATAAAGTACTTCTGAGGACACAGGGGAAATCTGTGCACTGTTTAATGCAGAGCATGAGACCGGCATACATATAAGACAGCAGTTGCTAGCGTGCGGCAATGTGGAGAGGTTAGAGAGCTAAACTGGATAGTTAAAGACAAGATTGATATGCTACTAAGTTTAAGACATTTTTAAAAACTCAAAAGTTTCAAACAGAAAAAAGAAGCCATCTTGACATGGCCATGGTTAGCAAGAACGGGCAGTCACTAGAGCAGGAGTGCATGCCTGCTAAGGCTAAAGAAAGGACTCCTTGTGTCGGACATCAGAGACTGCTCCAGATTCGGTCCCACTTCCTGCTTGGGTCAAGACCACTCCCTTTGTGCTGCCAATGCTGACACCAGCTGATGTCACCAGCTGCCAGAGTTCCAGTCCTGCTGTGGCAGTTGGAATCCCTGACTTCTTTTAGATGTGTTTCTTCTACTGTTGGACAGGGGCGTTTGCAGCTGAATACACTTCTGTACTTTAATTCAATCATTTTTCTATTTCAAATCAAAATGAATCCTTGGCATGACTCAAATATTCCAAATGAAAGTGGGAAATTACAAACACATAAGACTTTCTTTCAAACAGAAAAAAAGGTCATCACCATTTTGTATGGCATACAGAAGCTGAGTTCTGCAAAGAACATGACACGCCATAAGTAATAATTCTGCTGGCTAAGGGCTTTAGCCAAGAGGCAAGCATTCATCAGCATCATGTTCCAAAAGGACGAAACCCAAGAAAAGATTATAAAGATGAAAACCCAAGAAAAGACTATAAATATAAAAATACTTTAGGAAGGAAGACCTGAAAAGTTGGTTGACAGCTGAGGAGGCAAGTAGTAAAATCTAGGAAGCATTAAATTGAAATGTGTGTATGTGTGTGTAATATATATCCATTTGGATATATACATACATATATATGCATATGTATCCATTTAATTTAGAGGCAGAATAACACAAAGTTTGTTTAGAATTTATTGTATTGGCTTAAAAAGGCAAATTGATCTACAAAATTAATAAATTTTGTTCAATAAAGGGCAATTTTACATACATACTTATATAGGCAACTTGGTGCTTATACCAAAGTTACTTTTTAAATGTAGATTTCTCAAATGCAAGAGTTTTATTATCTTGACAGAAGAATTTCTATATTCTAAAAAGAGATCATTTATCTTTGACAAAAAATTATTATTTAGGTGACCTTCTCTTGAATGCTGAATTTTAGAGAAACTACGTATTCTAATGGCCAAAACCACAGAGAAATGTCAAGCACATTAACATGAATGTTAGTGATAGGAATACTCAACAGTCTGAATGGGTTTGGTGGGAAGTCGACATCTACACAAAATCAACCAGTAGTAGAAAGGCCCTCATGTCATGCCCACAAGGATCAACAATAACCACTATCTTTCATTTTATTTTTACTTAGGGAGAAAAAGGGGGGTTAATTTCCCCTCAGTCCCAACTCTGGGAATGTGTATTCAAGGAAAGAAAGATGTGTCAAATACTTAATCCCTAACAACATTTATTATCCCACAAGATAAAGAAAGCTAAGTCTGTGTGCTACAAAGACAGATGAAATGCAAAGTTTAAGACAACCTAAAATGTGTACAAACTGTATAATCTAGTTAAGAATTCAAGATTATCAGCTTTCTTTTAAAGAAAAAATGTAAGTAGAGTTTTTCTTGGGTGTATATTTATAATGATATGGGGAGAAAATGAAATGAAGATTAGGAAACTAAACCACAAAGACAAGTGAAGTCAATGGCTTTATTTTTTTTGTCAATGGCTTTATATAAACACAATCAGAATTGTTATTAAATTACACTGGTTCAGAAACAAAATAATTGAAAATTTAAGGTCTTAGATACAAGAGGGTATTTGATGAACAAATTTCATGTCCCAGTCAACTAGCTGGTAAGGAGAAACATTTTAAGTTCTCTCAGTTTCAGAACCAAGTTGATTGGATTTTCAAATGTTGAGTCTAAGTAGATATTATAATAAAAATGCATACATATTATTTACTATAACTGAGACAATGGCTGACATGTACCTACCATTGGGTTTCAAAGGCTCCAGTGCTTAGGTTGCTCTTGGAGCACAGTGGCTACAGGGATGGTTAGTGTCACTCACCTTAAAAAGTATGGGGTACCTAGGTTATATCATCAGATATTTTAGAGTGCAGTGGCAAGGTGCCAGACACTGACTCTGCAGGTACTAAGTCTTTTCAACCTCACCACAATCATACTACTACCCCACCCTAGAGCTGAGGGCACTGCCTGAGACCATACAGCTTCCATTACTGGCAGTGCAGAAGGGCACACTTGATCTACCCTCCCTATAGGCAGTACCTTTTGAAACTATAAAGTGTGGTCTTTTTCAAATCAAAGAACTAAGGCTTCTGGGATAATTAACAGTCCTGAAGAAAAATATGTCCAAAGTTTTCACAGATCAAGAAAGAAGCATAGGAGCTCCATACTCTAACAAATAATATCCCAGGGATAACAATTAGATAATACTTGTATACTGTTTTTGCTTCTGTTTTTATGTATATCACTGCAGAGGAGGTAGGTAGAGTTCCTTTCCTAACAGGGAAACCCACACAGTACCTATAATTTACTTTGTCTTATATTCACAGACACATGTTAGCTTTTGAAAAGTTAGCTTGGTCTCTAGAAAATGGGTACACAAGTACATTACTGGCAGTACCCTATCAGCCTTTCTGCAATGGTGAGGCTGAGAAACAAGAATGGCACTTGAAACTAGAATGTGAATCCATAACAAGTATCATGCCTATCAATTTTCCTGTTTCCCTGACCATGAGAGGAAATGCTGGCAATTAGCACTTGAGGCAAGAGAAGATGCCTGCCTCTCAGCAACACAACTGATGAACTGAACTAGGGAATCTTCTCTACCATGAGCTCCTGCCTTGTGTGTCCCACACAGCTCCACTGGCTGTTTGTCTCACCTAACATTCCTGAGAACCCTACGGGATAGACAGGTGAGCTCATCATCCCCAATTATAGACAAGGAAGAAAAATATTAGATCAGTCAAAAGGCTTGCTTAAGGCCACAGAGCCAGCAAGAATGGAGGAGGATTATGAGCCCCAGAACTCCTTGCTTCATGGGCAGGGCAGTTTGTTTAGCTCCTTGCTCTATGCTGATCGACAGGGAATCAAAGAAAAATGGCCGTATGAACTTTGGCAAGGTACAGAAATAAGCATATAAAGTATCTTCAGGGTGATTTCCATAAAACCTGACACTTCTTGATTTTTCTCATTGTGGAAGAGTATGCACATGTATCAAGAAAGAATGAGCACCCAGGCCAGACATGGTGGCAAATTCCTATAATCTCAGTGCACAAGTGGTGGAGGCAGGAGGATCATAAATTCCAGGCCAGCCTGGCCTATCTCCAGATGGAGGAGGACGGGAGTAGGAGAGGAGGAAGGTGATGGTGATGGGACAGACTTCCTTTTTGCCATTCCCTAGGCAATTTGTACTGTCTGAGGCATCAGAACTAGCCTAGGATTTAAGTCATTAAAGTACTTGTAATATGTAGATAATATGCAAATGATACATTTTATACAATGGCCACATTAAATGGTCAGGCCCCAAGCTTCAGAAATCTGAAGGTGTGTGTAGCCAAGCAAGGAAAGCAGCTGTAGCTACACAACCTGTTAGCACATGCTGCTACTTCTCCAAATGTCATTCCACATGTCTGCTTCTGCTTCAAGGGTCTGGTGAAAGCCTTTACTACTTTTTATTATTTTTCTATTTTATTAATTTACAAGGAAGGGGAGAGAGAGAGCAAGACGGAGGGGAGAAAGAGAATGGGTGTGCCAGGGCCTCTTGCTCCTGCAAAGGAACTCCAGATGCATGCACTACTTTGTATACCTGGCTTTACATTGGTTCTAGGGAATCAAACCCAGGCCATCAGGCTTCTGAGGAAGCACCTTTAACTGTTGAGCCATCTTTCCAGCCCCTTCTTTATTTTTTGATAAGAGAAAAAGTTGGAGTTCAGGCAACTGTACTGGGCTAACTCACACAGAGGCCTAAGAATAGCAAAGCCTCAGCATCATGTCTCTTCTTCACAGTGTTGGATTTGTTCTTGGCTGACACTGTATTACCCCAACTTATGTTTTTTTCTGGTTATTTCCAAGTTTAGTGGTATTTCTAATATACAGAATGGATTCAGAACAGCTCAGAGCTCCACAAATTTAAAATATCTGAAGGTGCTTTGCTCACTCAGAGATTAACTCGGTCACTAGACCTCATTTGAACTTTGAGGTGCAGTGGTCCCCAGTCTGTTTGCAGTCATGCAACATCAGCAACACCCAGGGGCAGGAGAGCAAGGGGATGCCTAGACTTGCGAACTGGCCTCAGTGTCTTAGCAGAACCTGTGGTGATCCACACTAAAGATTGGCGGTCTTGTGCTCACAGTCTTCGTAACCAGAACCTGTGGTTAATAATCCTGGAAATGTCCCAATGCCACCATTTAAAATAGAAGTCATTCTAACTACACAAAAAAGATAAAGTCTACCATCACACTGCTAATAGCTTATTCTCCAATAAACTGAGCACAGCAGCCAATTAAAACACAGCCCAGATAAACATCCTAGGTCCACCATGCACACAGCTCACACTTCCGCCACACTGTGGGGGGGGGGGACTTTCTGTTTGTGCTTTATGGCTCTGTCCTTTCCCTATATTGCTGACCATGGGTTCTTATATTGGTTTTTGGATCTCACTTCTAAGCCTTTCCTCTCTACTTATTGTTTCAGTGATAAACTCTTCCCAACCAACTGTGCTGTGCCAAGTGTGCCTTCTATTGTCTTTCTGTAACAGAATCAAATCTGTTCCTATGTTTTCAAATGCCAATCTAATGAAAACATGTGCAGCTCTGCAGGCATTTCCAAGTTCCCCTTATACCTGCTTCCAAATTTTCCCTCCTACTTGTCTTCAGGAGCCTGTCAGTTCCTTAACGAGACACCTGCACGGAGCTCTGCTTCTCCATGCCAAGCTCCTTCCTAGTCTTAGTAGCAGTCACAGCAAGAGCATGCACAGCCTCCTCCCTCAAGGAGGTTTTTGCCTACATAACCAGACTAGCCCCAAGCTCTATCTATTCAGTAGCCAACCCATTATCACAGCTCACCACCAGCCAGAGATGCTTGTCCTACCAACTACATACACTCACCATCTGTTACCTCCAACCTCATTTCCACTCTCAATCCCCCATTTGCACCTCAAAATTAATCACAATACCCATGTGGTTAGAGACCATTGCTCCTGATACATCACTTCATCTTCAGTACTGCAATGTTGCACCTCATCTAGCTCCTTACCCTGGTTCATCAGTGGCTACCAAGCATCTCAAACAGCACTGCAGATATCTCTCTACCATGCCTTCCTTCTGATGTGTTTTAAAGTATTATGTAAACTAAGCCTGAATAGACAACAGCCTTATTAAAAATCATCTATGTCCTATTCCAAAACTTTTTGCCTTGCTAAATACTTACACATTCAATTATTACAGCAGTCTAATCATGGACACCTGTAAACCAGGTCTGTCATAATTACATATATATTACTTTGCTATTACAAAAAGTAGAACTGCCACATAAGAGTAGAGACCATCTAAACACTCTGCTGACTTCTCAAAGTCTAAAAGACAAAATTCTCAGAAAAGAGTATGAATTACAGTAAGAAAATGAATTCCCTCTTCTTCCAATCCTGTAGCATGCTAAATTCCTTGCTATTGTTTTATATTTTCCCAACTGTACATTTTATACAACATCCATATTATTAATTGGAATAAAGAGATAATGCAAAACTACTAATGCAAACATTCCCAAAACAGGTCAGAATATCAGAATCATGGTGTAGGTTTTTATTCTTGGTAGAAAACTAACTTATACATGTTTATCTGAAAAGTGCTCTACAAAAGCAAGGTGCACTGACTGAACCGCATCAAATTTAATGTAAAAATCCTGTTTCTTTTAAGAAAAGGAGAAAATGTTGAAGAAAAGACAACAATAACAAGAGCAGAAACAAATCTAGCGCATTTAATCTCCATAAACAAAACAGATGCCTATTAGAAAGCAAAAATCTCCAGGTGTAAATTTTTCATTCGAGCTTGCCAAAGATCAACTCAGCTTTTATTGCTTTGTGCAATTTCCAAATTAAGTAACTTCACCATGAGTGGAACTTTTTAATGTAGCACATTACATCATAAATTAACCCTCACTGTCCACAGTCAGGCTCACATGGGCTGCTGCTTTATCAGACAGTAGAGGAAGAGCGCAGGCGGTTGGGCCCCATGCTCACTAGCAGCTAGACAGCACAATGACTGTCAGCATAACAGGCACCATGGCAGGTATCCCTGGATTCTGATTCGTTATCAGTCTGTGTGGAAAGCACATGCAGAGGAAGCGAGGCTGTGGCATCCCAGTAATTCTTCTGCTGCCACTGACCCACCGAGGCACTCACCTCATAGCCTTTCTCCAGCAAGAACTCCGCCAAGTACGAGCCATCCTGGAAAAATGGAAAATTGAAAAGTGTTAGACCCATGGTGCCTAGGGTGCCGATCTAGACTGAGTGTTTGAGAAAGTCATTTAAGAGGTGATGTGAACAGAATTAAGGATCTTGAAGTGACATTTGCTGCTGCTGCTGCTGTCATGGGCTTTTCTCCTTCAAAGTTTTCTCCTTTTATAAAAAAAGAAACAGGATTTTTTTCATTAAATGGAATGTAGTTCAGACTATACACCTTACGTCTTCCAACACTTTAGATATACATGTGTATAAATTCACAATAATAGAACTGACAATGGGCACCAAAGGGCACCCACTACCCAGAGGACAAAGAAACCGAAACCCAAATGGATCTCCAAATGAAAGCAACAGAGACAGCACAAAGTTTCAGAATCACATAAACTTGGGTTCAAATTTTGCTACTAAAAGTGAAATGTGCAAATATCTGAACAAGGCAGATAGTAAACAGGAATATGACAAGTTCTAGGTGGGGGTGAGCAAGGTAAGCTAGGAGAGAGGGAGGGCATTATGAGGGGAGGCAGAGAGCACAGGATGTCGGCATTACTGGAATGACTCCACAGCAGCATGGAAAGGGGTGCTTACAGGAAAGTGAGCACCTCTGGGGAGGTGCCCAGGCACTGGGTGGGGGAGACTTGGCACTAGTGAGTACAGGTCCATGATAGTGTGGAGAAGGCCTGAGATGCCATGGAGGAAAGTGAGCACCTCTGCAGGGAACTTCCAGGTACCAGAAGGGAATTGGCAGCTAAGCCGGAGGGATCTCTGTAAAGTCACTGAGAACTTCATAGGGTTTTAAGGTACATGTGTATATGGAAAGAGACACAATATGAACTGTATTATGTCAGCACATGATGCATATGTACATATGAACTTCTCAAGATGGAGGTATTAATTTTAATGAGTACTGTATTCAAGAGGGAGGATATTAATGAGTATTGTATTTGTATTTATCTTAAATCAAGTAGTTAATTCTTACTTTAAGATAAATATATCTAATTAAACACTGAGAATCTCAGGTAATTGTTAGTAATTCTTTTAGAAATTTCCATGTTGTGGTTTCTCTTTAAACTAAAGAATTCTATGTATCACTTTTAGAGGAAGAAAGTGTGAGAGATATTTACTTAAACTAGTCAAAGGCCCAAAGTTGAGCCATGGCCATTCTAGTCTTTCCCAGGAGAGAAACTGCCATGCACTTTACAACCAACCTTGCAATTGCTCTTAACCCCAATAGGGAATCCCTTCTACCACACCCCACCTAGGCTTAATATAAAACTTACAGGCTCCAACTAATGCAAGTTTTTGTCCTCAAAAGCAGCTAGGGGTGTTTCAGCTTTCTTGGGCTTAAAAGGCTTTAAAGCCCAAACTATTTGAGTCTCAGAAGTTCCTACCAGGTACTCCAGGAAAAGGAAAATTGAAGCAAACCTTATTATTATCATGACCTGTCCTAAAGATGGAACAAGAGACACCCTATGGGTCCTGAAATGACAGGGTTGACAAGTAAGTGTTTCTAGCATTAATTCAGACGCCTGCATAATAAATAATTCGGGCAGAATGACAAGGCTAGGCATAAAAGGGACACATTTCCCAGTTCATTAAAATCTCAGGCAGATTTTCTTCTGATTTGTTGACATAAATATTCTGATTTTTAGAATCATGTAGGGAAGAGAAAGAATTTAGCGTTTTCATTCCAAACAGTACAATGTATGTGGGTTTTATATACCCAGTTGTTAACTAAATCATATAATAAGGTGCCCAGTTCTGGACAGGCCATGCCAGGATGGCCTACATGATTAGTAGTCCTATGAATCACTAATGAGAATACAGCTTTATAAGAGAAATAACTGTTTAATAATAATTTGGCTGCAGGTTCTATCACTGTTGCTTTAAAACATATAACACTATACTGGGCATGACATCCACCTGGAATGAAAGGTTAAAAGGCCCTGTGTTCTGCCATGGTCGCATGGAATATTTAACCAGGAAAAAAAATAATAAAGGCAGAGGAGACTGTGCTGGGGTGGAGAGAATTGTGATTATTCAGAACACTGATGTGAAACAGACCTGACCAGGACTGAACCCTGTCAATAAGGTCTTGTTCTTCTCACCCAGGCTGCTCCTCAGAATTTCCAACCACACTGGAACACTGTGAACCAGCAGCGGCCTTGCTTCCTCCGTTTCCTTGCCAGGCTCCTCCAGTGATAGGGCCTGACTGCACAATGAGTGGGAAACGAGCCGAGTGAGGACTCCTGGTCTCTGGCGCAGGGAGCCCAGCTGGCCTCCCCCTCATCCTCCCCAGCACCCTCAGGGGACCTGAAGGGAGACACGGTATCTGAACAGGCAGACGTCCGCTGAGCCGGCAGGGACTGCTGATAGAGAATGTGCCAATCAAACTAATGACTGAAATGTCACACCAAGAACCTGCAGCTAACTGACAGCTGACTCCTCTAAAACCAAGGAAAGAACAGACTGAGTCTACTCATTCATTATAACCACAATTAACCTGGAATAATTTCCAGCCTTGGTTTAAACCTTGTTATAGAAAACTTTTTAATTAGAGACACAATATCCCAACTGTGACCCTTTTAAATTCAGTTTTGCACATGGTTACTAAAGGTATCTATTTCATTTAAGGCAATCACTTTGGCTCTAATATTTTCAAGACAGAAATATTTTCTGTCTTACTCACAAGTAGGCAGGTAGGGAGGTAAGCAGCCCTCCGGTATGCTGGGTACCTGAGGCCTTGTATCCCACAACTCCTTACAGAGGGAATCAAGTCTTGCTCTCTGCACTGGGACATCCTCTCCTTCCTCACTGTTCACGAGGAGCTAGCAAACATGCCTCCCACACAAAGTAACCATGGACCATAAAGGGACTCGTTTTCACAACTTGATTCAACCCTTTCCCAAGCAGGTTGTTTGAGGGATTAGAGTGCTGACAAATGAAATCAAGTGACCCAAGCACAAAAGGTCGTGTCATTTTAGAATACCCCAGAGCTTAAAGGAGTGAGAAAGGGTACAGTGTCTGAGCTTCCCCAGGTCTTGGTTCTGGCCGTGTGCATGCCCCTAAAGCAGTGCAGTGATGCCTGGGGGTAAACTGCTGCGGTGGGAGATGTACACAGGAGGTATGAGGCTCCTTGCCCAGGGTCCAATTAGGCCAGGTTTCTGTGGACCTGAAAACCTATCCTTTTAAGAGCAGGGACCTGTTAGTTTTCATGGAGCACAGAGAAATATCCCCCAAAGTCGCTTTAAAAATAGTGGTATGACTATTGCACAAAGCTCTTTGATAGGGCCTGAGCCCTGCCTCATAGGAGGGAATTCATGCTTAGTACTGAAAATCTAGGCAAAAACCTATGGCAGAAGTCACAGGTCCTAGTGGGAAGTTACTATTGTTGGCTAAATGAACATGTTGGGTCCATCAAGTTGCCCTCCAAACATTTATTTTATGCCCATAGACTACTGCTGTACTCACCTTTAGTCAGAGAACCTTCCTTTCACAAATGGCAGCGACTACTGTGGTAACTCAAGATTAATTAAAGTGCTGAGAATACACACAAAAGAAAAAAGAAATAAATACCCCCATGGGTACATCTTTTCCGCTAATTGCAGCTACAATCTCCAGGTATTCTGCATCTCCAATATAAGCAGCATGAAGAGCTCAATGATCAGGAAAGGGTACTGTGTTGAATCAGAATGAAATGTCCAATGAGTTAACCATGGGGGTGTGAAGCATCCAGAGACAGAACCTATTGGCTCATGGGATTCAAAAGACTGCAGGGATTAATCCAATACAGTCATTTTACAGACCAGGAAATTGAGATTCAAGAGGAGTGTTTAGTGTATACTCATACACTAAGAAGTAGTAGAACTCATGTGTGGGGGAGTGCATGCATTTGCGTGCGCACTCACACACACACACACACACACACACACACACACACACACACACACACAGGTCTCCAGATTCTCAGATCTCAGAATTTTGCACTAAAATTACTTTAAAGTCTGGCATGAATATGCATGCCTATCAACCCAGCACTGAGGAGACTGAGGCAGAAAGATCATGAGTGAGAGGCCAGCCTTGGCTACAGAGGAAGACCCTGTCTGAAAATCAAGGCAAAACAAAACAAAACAAAAATCCAGATATAAGTTAAAACCCTCAAGTGAAAAAATTGGACCTCTGAGTACAGCTGAGCAAGTAAGACACTAAAGCATTACTAGAGTGAAGAGGAAAATTAGTAATGATGGATAGAATGGTAAATAACTGATCTAATGGTATAAAAGAAATGAGACATCTGCATTTTAAACATTTTAAACATATATTCCCATCTCGTGCAATCCTTGAAGTTGGAAATCATTTCCTTTCACAAGCTGCTGTCACCAAAGAACAGACTTTCACTTCCTTTGATTTGCTTCCCAGTAGACCAAAGCCTAGCTACCCAAGGTCATCAACCCCCTCTGAAAATAAGAGCTAAGGCTTGAAAAGACACCCTTCCTTCTCACCAGGGAAAGGGCACTCTAAGCAGGTGCTCAGTGGCTCACACACTGTGACAAGACAGGTGTCTGTGCAGAAAACACTCCACTTTCCAGTGAGTTTCTAAAGTTCCAGAAAAAGGCCAGACATTTCATCTATGCACTGGTCCACCATGACCCAGAGTTCTTTCACTCAAAATATGTGATTTCCAATGGTTATGATGTTGCATTTTTGTACCCATGGTCAGTTAAAAAAAAAAAAAGATGTGGGCTACAAAAAAAAAAAAAAAAAAAAAAAAAAGCTCAGGGGTTAAAAGCATTTGCTTGTAGAGACTGCCAGCTCAAGTGCAGTTCCCCAGCACCCATGTAAAGCCAGATGCTAAGTCTATGATCCCATCAAACTGAGAACAGTGAGAAGTGAATCCAGGAGAGGCTGAAGCACAGTGGCCAGACTCCAACATCAAGAGATCCTGCCTCACAAAAAAAGTGAAGCAGAGGTGCCACACGGTTGGCCTGACCTCCTCCCCATGTATGCCACGGCTAACACACACCCATACATATGCACATACAAATATATAAAAAAAGATATATCAAAAGTACAAGAGAAGAAAAATGTCATTAAACTAATTTTTTAAAAGATCTTTGGAATCTGATCTAGTTCTAAAAATCCTAAAATGGGGTTTTGCCTTTATTTTTTGACTAATGTTAACACCAAAGACTTTTGTATTTGTGACATTATATATCATTCCTTCTGGAAAGTATTCATTCTTATTTTTATATCCTTTACTCATTTTTCTAGCAGACTAAATTTTGTTGATCAATTTATTTCAACTACCTAATTTTTTTTAATCTCCCATAAAAGCCAGTCAGACTTCAATAAGTTAACAGATCTTCAGTGGATAGATTACCCAGAATGACAAAGTCTGAAATGCATGTTCTTTCCAAGTTGTGAATTACCAGAGGCCCTGAATTCAGTGAGCTAGTAAGAAAGCAAATACCAAAATTTAAATTCAGATCTATTTTACATAACCCAGTATTTGTAAGAACATTAATTTAAACAGGCTAAAATAATGTTCTATAATTTGGCATGTATTTTAAAGAAGATTAAAAAAACAAGCAGGTAAAAAAGGAAGCCCTTATTGATAAGGTCAGATAAATTTTAATCAAATCGTTAAGAAAAATGCAACATACACAAGTTTCAAAATGTTTGAAAATCATAAATCCAAAGACACTTGTGAATAGCACACATGTTAACATGTGTCCAACCTTTGTCTCCACATGAATAAGAAAGTATACTCATAAAAAAGTATACTCATGGGTATACTCAAAGTATACCCATGGGCTTTTTTTACAATGGAAGGGCCTTTACTTAAAATCCCTGCTTTTCTCCCCTAACACACACACCATTCTTGCCACTCATGTTAAAGTGTTTAATCTCTAAGGGGAAAAAATCCAACTATGAATAAGCATACTACAACTGATAACAGACTTAACAACCATGAGCACTTGCACAAATCTGAGCACGTTTACAACATGCCTGCCTCGTCTGTTCACTGCTATGTGCATAGCACACTATGAAGCTGGCACTCTTATCACCTCCATTTACAAGAGGGGAAACCCAAGCATATAAAGAGGGACCCACTCAAGGTCTAGTAGACCTAGAACCAGGATTAAAGTGAGGCATTTTCGTAATGACCAAGTTACATGGCAAGGCCTTATTAACAGGTTCCATCACTCCATAATGATGCACCTATAGATGTTTTAACATATGGCAGTTTCTCTATAGACTATTAGTAATGGAAAGAGAGCACAATTGGAGAATATCAAACACCCTCTTGAGGCTAGAGGTGTTATGGAATGGAGAAGGACAGGAAGGAAATTGGAGATTCATTCTTTGCTCTATTGCTCTGAGAGGTATCTGAGTCGCCAGACATTTCCTGGCCTAGATAGCACTATGCTTCAAGCTGGCTGGAACCTCCAGATTCTGCATGCATCAGCACACCCACACGTGGACAGGATGAGAATAATAAGCAGGTAAGCTGTACAGCTAATCAAAATGTCCTGCTATTAGGGAACAGCGGTGGAAGCATGAGTCACAGACAAGGGGGTGGCAAGGCTTTGTGAATAAGAGAAGAGCTATGAAATACTATCACACTGACCTCTTCTACACTGAATGGCACACTGCCCTGAAGAAATAAATCACCACCCTTGAGCATGAAATCAAGGACTGGGAGTGGGGGGGGGGAGGTTAAACACAGAGGAAATATAAGAAACATATCCCTGTCAAAATCTTGTCAAAAGATCTCCCTAACTGGCCAGTTCAGTACTGGTGTGAATAACTTCTTTCAAGTTTAGAACAATACACTAGCTGAAAGTTTCTATAAATCACAGCTCAAAAAACCTGAATAAGGACTTGTATAGAGGTGTAGGCATGCTAATAGCAAGTTACCAGTAAACTTCATGCTTAAACAATAATCTCTTTACAGTTGCTGTAACTATACAAAAACTAAAAGTGTACAAAGTTTACAAATTGAATCCCTTTCCCTTTCCTTTTGCCTTCCTCACTATCTTTCAAAGTGACAGCCCATACAGTTAAAGGCTGTTTCTTTGCAAAGTACATGATTACGTAGCTCTAATCACTCAAGTGATTTACAGAGGAAATGATATTTTGCAGGTACTCTAAGGAAAACAGAGCTGTACTTTGTCTAGCACTCAAGGCCATGCTTAATGAAAAACTTAAAAGTTGGAAGAAAAAGCAATTCAGATTAAAAAGAGAAAAATATGAAATTTTAATATTTACCTGATTTGCTAATGTTTCCATATACATTTCTTTTTATAATTTGTTTTTCTGACTATGGCAGAAAGACAAAACAAATGTATTTGTTTACAGATCCAAAAAGTTCATAAGAATAGCAAAGGATACACAAACACTCATTTTAAATGTTACTATTAAATATTACTATTGGTTACAGAAGTTTATTTACAAATATTCTTGCTCTTTTTTAACCTAATTTCTTTCAGACATATAATTAACTAGCATAGTCCAGTCAAGACTGCTCTTAAAATAAGTGCATGATAGAAGTATCTGTTCTGGCTCCCTTATATATCAGATCTGCTCTGCACCTATGGAGTCCCTGCCACTCAGGAAACATTATAAACCACTAAACATGCAATTAAGAACTATCATCTGGGGCTGGAGAGAAGGCTCAGAGGTTAAAGCACTTTCCTGTAAAGCCTAACCTCCCAGGTTCAATTCCCCAGTACCCATGTAAAACCAGATGCACAAAGTGGCACACGCATCTGGAGTCATTCCTCTCTCTCTCTCTGTCTCTGTCTCTATCTGTCTCTGTCTCTGTCTCTCTCTCTCTGCTTTAAAATAAATAAAAATATATTTTTTAAAACTGTCATTTGTGGGGTAGGGACATAGCTCTCAATAGTAATGTACTTGCTTAGCATATGCCAAGACCCTGGGCTCAAAAACAAAACTAACTCACACTGTGCTGTGCATAGCTTAAAATCACTGAAACGGATTGGTATGGTGGTAAATACTTTTAATCCCTGCACTTAGGAAGCAGAGGTAGGAGGATTCCTGTGACTTTGAGGACAGCCTGAGACTACATAGGTCAGCCTGGGCTAGAGCGAGACCCTTGAAAAACAAAACAAACAAAAAAAGCATGGAAGCTTATTATCCAGACAGCTTCCAGCTTACATGACTACACAGGGCACCTGCCAGCTGGATTTTAGCCTTCATAAAACTGTTAACACTGACCTGTAGTTGAATATGGATTCTGAACAGGTGGGTTTACTGAGGAACAAGGGGGGGGGACCTAATCCTATGTAAAAACTGTTTATTGGAACAGACAACAGGTCCTCTGGCTTGGAAAGCCACAAAACAAGGGTGATCAGGTAAACTAGAAGCTACTTTTTGGACTTCTGATTACAGAGGCCAGGAGTTACAAACTGTGGCACCCAAGTCTCCAAGACTGCAGTTTCAGCACCTTCTGCGAACATGCCAGGAAACCGGAGTTTGTTTGGGCTATGTGCTCCTTTCATTCATACTCACTCTGTCTCCCACATCCTTCCTCCCAGCACAAATCTGGGTCCCTACTTTCAGGCTAGTCATATCCACTTGGCACCAGCTAAGAGGGTTAATGCTCAACAACAAGCACTTGTATTTTCTGATAAGGTAAATTACAGCACCCAAACAAAGACCTATTCTCTACAGGTTTACTGCACGTTTACTACAAGCCAGTTTCAATTTTATGGTTTGACCCTAGGCCTTAAGACAAAGAAGGGTAAGTTTATGTTTTTATTGGAAGGGGCTATTAAAAAATAATCAGGTTAAAAATAGTGTCTGTCACTGGTTGAATTTTGCCCCCCATCCCCAAGTTTACATATAATCTTAACCCACTGGTACCTTGAAATGTGGCTCTACTTGAATATCAAGTCAAGCCTTAGCAGATGAAATTAGTTAAATGAAGTCATACTAGAACAAGAGAAGCCTCTAATCCTATTATGACTGATCCTCTTATAAAAGGGAGCAATATGGAGAGACAGACACACACACAGAACTCCACGGAAGGCCAAGGCAGATATCAGTGTTCTTGCACAGCTAAGGATGCGATAGATTGCCAAAAAAAAAAAAAAAAAAAATCACCAGAAGCTAGGTGGGGCTGGGACAGGTTGTCTCTCATGCCCTCAGAAGCCACCTCAGATTCTTGGCCTCCAAGAGGAGGACAAGGACTATGTGAAGCACCTTGCCTTCAGTATGTTGTCAGGGCTTCTTACTCGTGTGTCAGACATCTGCTGATGGCTCTCTCACCAAGTGTTGTGGGGAAAGTGGGAGAGAGAAGAGAGTTCTGTCCATCAATAAATATAACAACTGTCAACAGTAATGCCAACTGAACAGGAAATATTTTCCACGGGCAGCAATGCTAAATGCATTCCATAAGCAGTACCCTGTGAACGTCCTCCTGGAGGGTCCCATGACGATTCTGGTGATTCCAAGGAGGACAGGATGAGGACAAGGAGGCTTGAGGAAATGAAGTCAAGCTGCATACCTCCCAAAAAGTGAAGATCCAAAACCAGATGTTCTTCTGGTGATAGGCGGTCAGGTGCAGCCATGACAGGAAATACAGGAAAGGCAGTCCCAGGCAGCAGGCACAGTACACATCATGCAGAACAGTGAGGGGAAGCCAAAGCCAGCACTGGGTTTCCAGGAAAGGTAAGGCAGACAGGGTAAGAAGCCTACAGCTGGCCAGTGGAAACCATCTTGAGCTCTGAGCTATAGGAATGGTGTCAAGGTGCCTGGGACAAATATAGCATCCAAAGGTACATGTGCTAGACAAAAGATACACAACCAACTAGTTCCATATCAAGCGTATGTTCCCACTTGACACTTTGGGAGTGACAGTCTCTCCTCAGCCAGAAATATTTGTAAGATGTCAAAGGGTTACAATAAAATTAAAAAAAAACAGGAAAAAATAAATAAAACAGACACAAATGGCAGGCCAGACTACCTGACTTTAAGCCTGTCACTGTACCTGCTGTGTCCCCAGCATATGTCATATGACAGCAGAGTGAGCACAGAGTCGGACCAATGGGGGATACAGGAAATGTTCCTATAAGGGAAAAAGGGTCCACAAAGAAGGTTCAATTCCCCAGTACCCATGTAAAACCAGATGCACAAAGTGGCACACGCATCTGGAGTCATTCCTCTCTCTCTCTCTCTCTCTCTCTCTCTCTCTCTCTCTCTCTCTCTCTCTCTCTCTCTCTCTCTCTCTCTGTTTTTAAATTAATAAATAGAATGCTATTTTATTTTATTCACATATTTTATTCATTTTATGTAATTTTATTTTGGGGATGATGGACTGAGGTAGGGTCTTGCTCTAGCCCAGGTTGATTGGGAATTTATTATGTAGTCTCAT